>JAGFNQ010010571.1:0-23939 GCA_024364735.1 Boesenbergia rotunda | reverse complement strand
TTTTCTTACTTACATGTCCAAGACGACAATGTCATGTATTGGAGTTTATTTGATTATCTATTCGTGCACGTTTGTTGCTAACTTCGATATTGAAAACGTCACCGGATAAATCTAATGTGTAGATACCATTGTATAAAGTTCCGGTCCCATAAAGAACACCATTTAAAGTTATGTAACAGCAATTGTTACTAAAAGTTAAATGATAACCCTTTTCATTCAAGCATGAAATAGATACAATATTCTTTATTAACGAAGGAACAAAATAACAATTATCCAATTCTAAGACAAGTCCAGTAGGGAGCTTTAGCAAATATGTTCCGATGGCAACAGCAGCAATCTTTGCTCCATTTCCAACTCACAAATTCGCTTCTCCCTTGACGAGTCTTCTTCTATTCCTTAGCCCCTGTATGTCATTACATATATGTGAGCTACACCCAGTATCAAGTACCCAGGTGGACGAGGAAATAGAGTGACATTCAATAACGAAGATACCTGAAGAGGATGGGGCATCGGATGCCTTCTTCTTCAAGGACTCAAGATAAACCTTGCAGTTTCTTCGCTAGTGACCTTCCTTGCCGCAGTGATGGCAAGTGCCTTTTGGTTCCTTTTCAGTCTTTTTGGCTTGTTTCTTCTTTCCCTTATTCTGTTCTTTGGGCTTCCTCTTAGAGCCTTTCTTTAGGAACCAACTAATAGTACTGTCTTCTGATCCTGCTTTACAGAAGGCTCTACAGTCTTCAGCAGGTTGAGCAACTCAGGAATGGTAGTCTCCAGCTTGTTCATCCGATAGTTCATCACAAATTATGAGTAACTCTTGGGCAAACAATGCAGAATTAAGTCAACATTTAGTTCATGATCCATTACAAAACCGAGTGTGCCTAGTCGCTCAATGTACCCCAACATCTTCAACACAAACTGTGAGACAGAAGTGCCTTCCTGCATCTTAGAGGTGAAGAGGAGTCTGGAGACCTCGAACCTTTCGGATCTCGCCTGCTCGTCAAACAGCTCATGAAGATGGAAGATGATGGTATGAGCATCCATATGCTCATGCTTCTTTTGCAGCTCAGGTACCATAGCGGCCAGCATGATGCGACTCGGAAGTTCAGAATCAGCCACATGTTTCTGATAGGCCACTAACTGGTCTGGAGTTGCATCTTCTGGAGGATGGTTGGGAAGCTGTTCTTCAAGGACATAAGAAAGCTTTTCAGCCTTGAGGACTATCCTCAGGTTTCGAAGCCAGTCCATGAAGTTTGGCGCAGTCAGCTTATTGGTGTCCAAAATGGAACGCAAATTCAGAGAAGACATGATCAAGTGATTATCCTAGAAATACAAATTGAGCTTATGTGAGAAGAATGATAAAGAATGCATCAATATACATTAATTAAATCCTATTTATTTTTCGAATTGAATAACCCTTTTTATCAATTCAGGAGATCATAGGAACATCTCCAAATAGGTTGATATCCAACCATAGATAAGAACAACCATGGCTAGAGTCCATCAAGTTATTCTTAGCTATGAAGGTAGGTAATTATACCGATTACATATTATACATATGTAACTATCACATTATGCTATCAACTAATTGAATGTTTGCATAAATCATTGGGTTGTTAACTCATTAACAAGTATGCAACAATATACATAGCACCCAACTGCACCTCTCTTTACATCGACCTTGACTGTGGCATAACAAATCGATGCTCCAAGCTTAAGGCTGACCCATTAATCAAGAAATAGTTTTAATATGGTTGGAGCTCATTCAATCATTTAGTCAGGCTTGGATGTGTCCAACAACCAAAACTAAGGATTGACCTCTGACTCCAACTATATTAATCATAAACTAATTCCATGGTTTGAACATGTTGAGGTTCAAGCCGGGCATGGATATGTCCATCAACCCAAACGAGAAACAAAACTCCGGTTCTAACCATATTAATGGAAGGTGTTGGCCTTAATATTTTGTAAGGGGTTTTGGGTCTCATCCTTTACCTTTTAAGCACATTCATGACATATAATTATGTCATGTTCTAACGATTTCCTTAATAAAGTATGTATGTGACTTAATTTATCAAGTCTCATTAATTGAATTAGGAACCGGATTTCCTAATTCTAATTTCATACTTTATTCAAGGAATTGTTTTGGGAAACAATTTCCTAAATTGTCATAATCAATTTCGGAAATAATATGTTTAAGACTTTGATTTCTCTAAATCAAATCTTATTAAATTAAGAGACAGATTCCCTTAATTCAACCACATATTATTTACATGAAAATCTTATTTAAGGAAATAAACTCTATAGGAAATAATTTTCCTAATTAATTTTGGAGACAATAATATGTAAAAGCATCACCTCATAAATCAAATAAGGAAATTATCGTTTGAGAATCACCTCAAAAATTTCTAAGATTTGATCACATATTTTATTTATGGATAATTAATTACAACAAATTATTTACTTTGAGTGGCTCCCCAAGGCACTCCCCAAAGAAAAGAAATTTGTTGTAAATCTAATTTGGCCTGCTCCCCGAGACATAACCAAATTAAACTTGACAATTAAAAATCTTGTTAATAATATAATTTGGATGGCTCCCCGAGGCCTACCCAAATCAATTTTAACAATTCATATTCAAAATAGGAAATTAAATTATAACAACTAACTTTAATTTGGGTGGCTCCCCGAGGCACTCCCCAAAGTAAAGAATTTTGTTAATAATTTAAAAACCAATTTGAATTTAATTGTCAATTAATGTTTCCATAAAATGTCTAGACTTTCATGAAAAGAAAGTGTCCAAAATTACGAGCTTTCCATAAATGGAAAGTTTCCAAAATTAAAATGTTTTCTCCAAAATTAAAAGGTTTTCAGAATTATAGTAAGTTTCTGGTACAAAGAAAACTTACGTATTTCCAAAATTGAAAATTTTCCAAAATTAGGAAGTTTCCAAAATTGGAAAGTTTCCAAAAATGGAAAGTTTTCACAATTCTCATAAAATTTCAAAAATAAAGATATTTCAAAAGTTTGCAAAATTTCATGAGGATTTCCAAACTTTGAAATTCCTAAATCTAAAATTTACCATAATTGAAAAATTTTCCAAAATTGAGATCATGACAAAGTTTTCCGCAAAACAATTATATGATTATGTCGAACACTAACCGGCTCTGATACCACTGTTGGGACTGGGTGCATGCCGACGCGGATACGTATTGTAATTGTTACATAATTATATGCAGCGGAAACAAAAGCATGAATAATTTCCTAAATTATTCTAACACATATCCTAAGCATGCAATGTGTTCACATAATCGTAATATAAAATTTTTGCAGAAAAGGAAATTACTCTACGAATTACCTTGCGTAACTTGGAAGAAAGGACGAGATCCAACCATTAGCATCCCTTGAAAGCTCCGCCTCTATTCGTATCCACGCCGAGTATCGTCGGGATGACTTCGCTAAGCCACGAGTTTCGTGTTCACGAGAACTACTAGATTCTCGGTGAACACGACGAAAACCGAGAGAGTAATCAAATCAAAAGACTCACCACCAAGGTTGGCCGAAGAGAAAGATCATCGCAAGGTAGAACTTCGTCGCCTTGATGCTTCTCCTTGTGCTCACGACAAGAAGAAAGAAGGAAGGCCTATGGCCGACCAAGAGAGAGGGAGAGAAGAAGAGGAGAGAGCCCAAGCAATTCTTAGATCGATCATCTTCCATGGCACCCCTTGGGTCCTTTATATAGGGAGAGGTTTCTTAATTCCCAAGCAAACCTCTCCTTGATTATGGAATAATTTCTCAATCAATCCATAATCAAGGCTCTCATGATCAAGCTTCTTCTTCTTGATTATGGAATAATTTCTCAATCAATCCATAATCAAGGCTCTCTTTCTTTTGGCATGATTATATAAAATTTATAAAACAAACCAATCATTGGTTCATTATATAAAATTTTATAAAACAAACCAACCATTGGTTCATTATATAAATTTTATTAAACAAACCAACTCATGGTTCATTATATAAAAATTTATATAAAATATATATAACCTTTTATAAAATAAACCAACCTTTGGTCTATTTTATAAAACAAACCAAAATAGCCTTATCCTCTTATGGTGGTGGCCGGCCATGACAAGAAGAGAGGAGGCCCCCCTCCTTAGCTGGCCCATCTAACCCCAATTGGATCAAATCCCTTAATGAATTAAACTTATTTAATTCACCCATTAAGTCTTTAAAAGACTTAGCCATTCTATGCTTCCGATGCGTCTGAAATAAATTCAGTTTTGACTATTGTTTAGACTTACCCAAAATAGTCTATCTCGATTGGAGAATCCAATTCTCAACTCGTTTTAAATCCTTCGAATTACTCGTTATGCGTATGACCAAATAGGCTTTCAATTTATGTTGGTCGTCCATAATTAACTAATTAATTATAGAACGATCATGAGTAGCACCTAGTAGTACATCATGATCCCCAATTAATTGAAAGATCAACGGTTGACCTTAGAAATGATTCTGAAACCCTTCAGCTGCTATAATGAATCGTGCCTCATTCCCTTCACCATCTTATACCCACTTGGTTCAGGACATGGTCTATGTGTGTCAGTCCCCACTAGGCTGACTACGTCACACCTAGCCCAAGTAACATTTCCTCGTCCTATGGATTCTAATTACTCTCATGTATTTAAGAGATTCATACTCTGAATATGTCATGCTCTGGCCAGAGGCTTTGAGTAACAATCCGACGATAGGCTTCGGGTATACATCTCCTCGCAAGGAGTGGTGAATCCTTTGTAGGCTGTTCAAACATCTTCGGGCACTTCGGCTTATACCCAATCATCCTGGGTCCACACCTCCTTGGAGATGCTTGTTTAAGATGTCAAAGTATAAGTCTCCATGAACAAGATGACTTGAACACCGCAAGTCAAAGGAATATCGTACTTAAGCTGCAGTAAGAACTTCACTGACATATCTATATGTAGACTACCATATGAAGTTTTACAGCCAGTCACTCCAATGAACTAGTTCTCTTAACTAGCATTCATGTTTATCTCTGGACATCTCAATGTCACCAGCTAGTGAGAATTAGCTGATTAGAGAATAACCCATGCTAGTCTCAACAGAATTGATAGTGTCCGTATTTATCAATTCATCGACTAGGGACAATTTCAATACTTCACAATTGCACATGTAGAGATAATCACTAGTTGTGAATTCATCACAAATTCTCTCATACTGTGAATTGTATTGCGGATATTCAGTAAATGAGCTTATGATCTTAATCAAATAATCATGTATACTCAAATAGTGAATATTCATTTATTAAAATAAATGATTACAATCAGAAGGCGATTGTCTTAGGACACTTCTCTCATATCACTAACAATATATACATCCAATCATATTGGGGTTAAGGCCATAACCATGCACCATGTCGTCAATCACACATAATAGATTTAGGACATCAATTTTATTATGATTGTAAAAATGCTCATGATCTAAAACCAAAGGTTATAAAATTTGTTGAGTACAATCGGACCATGGCATACTTTCATATTCATATGATAACGCTATGGACATTTAGTTTGATCAACACAAACTTTTGTATCTCAACAAATGCTTATACATTATACAATCCACAACAAAATTATGTCCTACTTCTATATCACATATAAAAGTTTCTTCTAAACTTTGTATGATCTTTCGCAAGTAGCTCTGATACCACTATAGGGATCTATAGGCAAAAATATTTAAAATTCACAGCGGAAATAAGATCCCTTGAGCGATCCATGCGAAAGAAAACTTATACAAAGTGAATTTATAAAAATCCTATCGTATAGGTGTACCTTTGGCGTGTGCTCTTCGCTTATCCCGCTTATCCGAGGTATGCCGGACTCTTGCACGTTCAAATGTTCATACCTCTATGCGTATCCACACGAACATGATCTTTGCCTCGGAGAGGAACCACCTTAGTTGTGCTAGCAACTTGGGATAGTTCACAAAGCACAAGAACCTCCACTAGGGAGTTTTGGACAAGGAGGAAGAAAGAAGAAGAAAAGAAGTGCTCTCTTTAGCCTTTGACAAGTGAGGGTATATAAACTCATCTAATGAATACCAAGGGTCTATGTCCCTTGAGCTCCTCTCATCATAATGCTAATAAAACCCAATGAATACCAAGCCTTTTGGTATTCCTTGAGACTCTTAATATTCTATTCATCTAATGAATAGAATGCCTCTTAGCCTTCCTCTTGAATAATTTTCATTAAACCATTTAATGAATATTATCCATAATTATGTGGTTGAGTCTAATCTAGATGAGTCTAACTTAAATTAGACTCAATCCCATAATCCAATTGGATTCACTTAGGTCTAACTCAATTAATCAAATTCTGATCAAATCTTAATCAAACTAAGATCAATTAATCTCTGAAGCATCGTACCCTTAGTGTGTGACCCAATAGGTTCTCGTAACATTGGCAATATGTCTAAACCACTTTAGACACATAAGCAATGAGCGGCATCTAGCAATGCATCATTGCTACCTAAGTGACGAGAAAGTCGAGATCTGACTTAACCTCCGTGACTATGACAATGTATGACCTTGTCCTTCTATCCTTGATATCCAGATTGACTAATGAGGCATAGATCATATCATCCTTGATCAATCTTTGTGTTTCTTGATCCCCAAGTAGACTCACTCAAACAAATGAGCTCAATATCTCATATTGACTCATTTGAGCATGGTCATGCGTTTTAGTAGTCCTACCCGATCAAGGGGCCCACAGATATCACTCCCGTCATATGGGAGGGATAAATCTCATCTACATCACTCACATCCCTCTGCATAATTTATTACATACCCAGTAATCGCCTTTATAGTCCACCCTATTACGGGTGACGTTTGACGATACCAAAGTACATAACTCCTTATGTATGGAACCGTAGTGACTTCAGGTCTAAGGACTATTCCTACTAATAGTCACATGAGAAAGTTTATAACACTCATATGACAATCTATGAAACTTTCTCATGGCGGGTCAATTCAGTACACATTTTCTAATGTATACTCATGTGTCAACTTGATATCACATATCCATGACTTGTGAGCTCAAGTCATCAATTGACCTACATGCTAGTCTCCATGTATTAATATTGTCCTTGAATATTAATGCTTGACTAGGAATGGTTTAGAATAGTATTCTCTACATCATCTCACTATCAATTCAACTAATCGATATGATGTAACTAAGAACCTACTACCTAAGGACATTATTATACTTAGTTATTTAGTACAAATATAAAGTAAGTATAATAACCAAACATGTATTTATTACTAATAGAATATGATACAAAAGGTCCTTAGTTAATCATCACATAATTGGCTCTAGGGCTCCTACTGACAACTCATCTCTCTCTTGACCATGACCATGTACTAAACCTTGGCCTCTGCCTCGTCCTTAGCCTTGACCTCTACCAGAACCACCTCCTTTGGTCTTCAAATTGGTCTTTACTTGTAATACATATTTTGATTGTTCTTGCTTTCCACGGTTCATCCTTTCTTCATGAGCCCATAATGATCCATTTAATTCATCAACGGTAATGATCTCGAAATCTTTGGACTCTTCAATTGCAACAACAACATGAATAAACTTTGTGCTAAGAGAGCATAGTACCTTCTCAATTACCCGAACATTAGGCACAGTTTCTCCAAGTCTCTTCATTTGATTGATAATAGCAAAAACTATTGTAAAATAGTCAGAGATATGTTTACTCTCCTGCATAAAGAGTGATTCATACTCAACCCTTAGAGTTTGAAGTCTCACCTTCTCCAACTTGTCTACTCTCATAATAGAGTTGTGAAGCGTCTCCCATGGTTGCTTTGATGTTGTCTCATCGGTTATTTTCTCGAACATGTCTTTATCCAAAACTCGATGGATGATGGTAAGAGCATCTTGATCTATCTTTCTTTCTATCTCCAAAGCATCCTTTTGGTTTTGAGGTTGAGTTGCCACATCTAAGGGCTCTTCAAAATCATTTTTAACGATATCCCACACTCCTTGAGATCCAAGAATAATCTTCATTCTAAGTGACTAATTCTCATAGTTGAGTTTGGTAAGTTGAGGGGATATTGGAAAGAAATTTTTTTTGATGTCATTAGCTCTAATACCACTTTGTTGGAAGGTGATGGGCTCTCAAAAGCTTTTTAGTAAGAGAGGAGTTGTAATAAAATAATTTTGTATTGAAAAAATACTTATATTGCAACTTCACATTACAAGAGTATTTATACTACTCAATAGAAACTCCTACACCATACATCATTGATTAGATATATGAACTTATTCAATCTAGATATATTAATTATAAGATTCATGTTTAACTTGGTTCATGTACATAAAACATTTATGGTTCATGTATTTAAGTTTAATTCAACTTCTAACCATTTGTATGCTTGTTCTTTTGCATTTTTTATCTTTATTTTTACTATGCACGCTAATATATTGTAGAGATAAGCATGATCGAGTGATGCAAATTGAACATACCTACTCACCCTCCTAGCCATGCCATCAGATCCAACACTGATGAGTCGAGGTTGACTGACATTAGAAAATGATGAAGTCCTAGAAATAATATTCTTATGACCACTAGAAATAAGATTCTTATGACATGGAAAGTTTTAAGAGCAAGGCCACTTAGAAGAACAAAGAAGTCCCAAGGTGTGGGCTCTTGACAGAAAAGTCCCGGTGAGATGAGAGTCTTAGTGACATGTACTTTGGGTTTGGAGTAGACTTGACTTAGATGAGGACTTGATCTTATAATTGGTCAAAGATAATACAATAAGTTGGCTGGATTTAAGAGCATCTCTAATGAAAAATTATCAAAAGTAAGTTTTTTATATTTTTTATGTGTCAAGTCATTGTCACATCAAAAATAAAAAACCTCACTCTTCTCTCCACTAAAAAAAACCTCTCTACAATTTTTTATGAACAATTCATATACGTTTAAAAATCTCAATTTTTTATTAATGCATTACTCTTATATCAGAGAATTTATTAAAAAATAATATCAAAAATTTATAAATTTAAAAGAGTACAATATTAAATAATAAATTGTTACAAATAATTTATAAAAATTAATCTTTTACTATTTGCACTCGTTGCGTGTCCATGTTAGTGGGAGCCCTAGAGCCAATTATATGATGATTGACTAGGGACTTTTATATCATATTCTATTATTAATAAAGGCAAGATTGGTTATTATACTTACTTTATATTTGTGCCAAATAACTAAGCATAATAATGTCCTTGGGTTGTAGGTTCTTATCTATATCATATCAATTGGTTGAATCGATAGTGAGATGATATAGAAAACAGTACACTAAACCATTCCTAGTAAAACATTAATTTTCAAGGACAATATTAATGCATGGAGACTAGCATGTAGGTCATTTGATGACTTAAACTCACAAGTCATGGATATATAATATCAAGTGACACATGGGTATACATTAGAAAATGTGTACTGAATTGACCCGCCATGAAAAAGTTTCACAGATTGTCATATGAGTGTCATAAACTTTCTCATGTGACTATTAGTATGAATAGTCCTTAGACCTAAAGTCACTATGGTTCCCTACATAAAGAGTTATGTGTTGGTGCCGGAAGCACCAAAGTCAAATCTGTGTTTTGATAATGGCAAAGGGTTCAGAAGTTCAGGTATCGTTGTGATGTAACAAGCATACTAAGTGTGCAGGAAAGTCCTAGGTACACTAGGCAAGAAGTCCTGGCAAAGGGCTGGGCAAGAAGTCTTGGTCGAGGACTGGGCAAGAAGTCCTGGCAAAGGGCTGGGCACCGAAGACCTGACCGGAAGTTGGGCAAGAAGTCCTTGTCGCGGACTGGACACGAAGACTTGACCGGGAGTTGGGCACTAAGACCTGGCCGAGGACTAGGCACCAAAGACCTGGTGAGTGTAGCTGGGCAAAAGTCCAACCGGAGGAGCCGGTTGGAAAAAAGGTAAATTCTCCCGAGAGGAGTAGGTGAGGACGCGTTCCTCGGAGGAGGGAACATTAGGCATCGGTTCGACCTAGGGTTCCATTTGGGAGACCCAAAGTCAGAACCAAGACAGCTTAGGTTGTAAACAATGGCTAACCTACTTGCTTCTTGTATTTTGGAACTAACCTTGGTTGCAGGGAACGAAGGAATGGGGTCTCTGCAGCTCAGGCGTCTCAATGGAGTGAGACGCCTCACTAGGCTAGGCGCCCGTATGGATACAGGTGCCCCAGTTCAAGGCAAAAACAAAACCATCGAAGCAAACTGCCACAAAGCCTCTGGACCAAGTCAGCTCAGGCGCCTATGTTAACACAGGCGCCCCCATCAGCCTAGGGCGCCTTAATGAAGGAGATAAGCGTTGACCGAGCCTGCGAATTGGAGTTCGGCAGGAGAGGCCACGTGTCAAGCGCCCCTATAAATACAGGCGCCCCTATGGCTGCTATAAATAGGGGTTCACCTCTAAGGCTTCAGACAATCTCGATCACATCGCTCCAAACACTTTCGTTCAAGCACTATGCTCCAACAAGCTCCGACCTCGCGATTCCAGTGCCGACGATGACCCTCTGCTCTGAATCTTCATCCACCTCGGGCATCAGTAATATTTAAATTACGAAAAGTGTTGTACTTTGAATTTCAATTCTATATTTGTACTCGAACTTGTAAAATATTTTTACGAATATAGAATTGCCCAACGTAAACGGTCAAGGACCATGAGCCTTGGAGTAGGAGCCGTCCGCGACTTCGAACCAAGTAAAAAAGAACTTGTGTTAGCGATTGTTTTATTGTTTTCTGCTGCGTAATCGCTCTACTTTTCCGAAAAATTTCTATATCGATATTCACCCCCCCCCTCTATCGATTTTCTCCGATCCAACAAGTGGTATCAGAGTGGGTGGCTCAAACTTGGTGCAACCACCAGTTTGAAAGTTTTTTTCCAGATTTACGAAATTTTTAATTTTTTTTAATCTTTTTGCTCGAAATTTCTCATTAATCGAGGTTGGTGCAACACCACCCGATCTTTTTCGTTACTATTAATTTCTTCCGCACTATTAATCCAAGACTCAGTCTTGGAACAAGTTTTTGTTTTTAATTTTGCAGTTACAATTCAAATGGCCATGCAAGAGGGATTTAGCACTATCAGACCTCCTCTTTTCAGTGGAGAAGATTCTCCTACTGGAAAAGCAGGATGGAAGTTCACCTGAAAACTCAGGTGGACATGTGGATAATCATCCAATCTGGGCTGGAGATTCCTAAGAACACAGAAGGAGTGGCTAACATTATACTGAATGGGACACCTCGCTGAAGAAGAAAATTGAAGCTGAAACAAAGGCAACCCAAACATTGCAATGCGGTTTGACCAAGGAGGAGCTGAACCGGGTGGGACCCTTCAACAACACCAAAGAGCATTGGAACAAGCTGATCGAGTTGCATGAAGGCACTTCCGACACCAGGATCAGCAAAAGAGATCTGTTGCTAAACAGACTCTACACAATCAAGATGAACGAAGGAGAATCAGCAGCACAGCTCCACGCTAGAATCCAGAGCTGATGAATGGGCTGCATATGATAGGTCACAAGGTCGAGAACCGTGACCTAATCAGGTATACACTAAACGCGTTCCCAAGGAACACATTGTGGGCATCCATGGTAGATGCCTACAAGGTTTCCAGGGATCTTTCTAAAATTAAATTAGATGAACTTTTCTCTGAATTAGAACTACATGAACAAACTAACGCCACTTTGGTCGAGAAGAGTATTGCTTTCATTGCAGGAAACCCTGAAGTAAAAGCCCCCAAGAAAAAGACTCTACCTGCACCCGAGTCTGACTCAGACTCAGACCCAGAAGATAGTGAAGGGGATCGACCCAAGTTGGTTCGGCTAGCTCGGGACTACTACAAGGAGCTAAAGCACCAAACAAACAAAAAGAAAGCGAGCCGAAGAAAGGAAGATTCATCAGAACCTTCAACAAGCTCGAAAAGCAAGCCCAACGTTACCTGCTACGAGTGCAATAAAAAGGGACATTACAAGTCAGAGTGCCCCAATCTGAAGAAAACAAAGAAGGCGCGAAGAAAGAAGGCTCTCCAAGCCACTTAGGATGAATCCTCTTCCGAAGAAGAAGAAGAAGAAGTCCTGCACGTAAATTTACTCGCCGTAACCACTTCAGAAGACATCAACACCGGATCGGAGTCGGAACCAGACGACGGAAGGCTCACAATCTCGGAGAACGGGCAAATCACGGTAAGAGGTTATTCTGAATATGAACTATCAAAATTAATCTCTTACTTGTCTCGCAACTTAGCAAAATCCAAAATCTGGGTTGAGACCCTCTGACAGGAAGTAAAACGCCTGAAAGAGGAAGCCAACTCGAGGTCCTTGACCGAGCAAATTCAAGAAGGAAACTCCACCCAAGTTCAAAAGCTTGAGGAAGAGAATTCCTCCTTGAAAACTCAAGTCAAGGAACTCAGAGTGGCCTTAGAACGGTTCACTTCAGGTTCCAAGGGTCTTGACATGATCCTTGGAAAGCAGAAGTCTGTTCTTAATTGATCTGGATTAGGGTATCGAACTAAGTCTAGGCAACGTTCTTATTATGCTGTATTGAACCAACCTAAAACCCAAGTCCATGCATGCGTCCCCAAGCTCTGTTTGAACAAACAAGCTGGACCAAACCAGTATTGGATCCCCAAGGACAAGATTCACATCGTGCCTAACCATTATCGAGGCTATAGTCCAGGGGAGCCAATATAAAAACTATATTCATAATTAGATAATTTTTTTAATTACAATTTTGTTTAATTGCATGCTTGATTGTTTATTTCCTTCTGTAAATCATCATGCTTAGATTTAGAACTGGTTAGTTTAAGGACAAAATGATTTAATTGAAATTTGAAAACCTAGTATTGGGAGGAGGTGAGATGATAGTACGTTAGGGAAGCCCTTCTAATAAGGTCAAGTATACTCTACTTGGTCTTTTTAGTCTGGTGGAACTAGCCGAAGCTACCGATCCAAGACCCAAACTAGTTAGACCAAAATCTTTCAAGAAGTAACTTGAAGATAAATTTTCAATTAAAGGCTTTGTCAAGGAAAGGGTTGATGCTCCAATAAGGCTACGACCAAAGAAGGCTTAGTGCCTCGCCAAGACCTGGAAGTCAATTATTGAAAATCAAATTCACTTTACTACTTGTTAAATTTGAATCTAACACAAATTTCAATTAATCTTAGATTCAACATAATTTTTCAAAATAAACTTAAACTTTATAAAAATTTTCAAAATTAATTAAATTTTTTTTAATTAACCATGCTTTTCAAATTAAAATCTTTATTTTTGTTAAAACCTATCTCACAAAACCCATAAGGTTAACGTGGTTGATAACACTAGTCTGGGTGAGACAGACTAAGCTGTGAAAATCAATTTTAAAGCTATCCTTGACTCTAATTGGATCCAAATCAATAAATACTTTATGTGTAGGAACATAAAGATTTGGACTAATGGATGTTGGATAATGGATGCTCCAAACACATGACTGGAGACAAATTGAAATTCACCAAAATCAAGTTCAAGAACCTAGGCTCTGTAGTATTTGGCAACAATGCTACACTCAAAATCATTGGGTCAGGTAACATTGAACTCATATCTGATTTTGTGATTAAAAAGGTACTCTTGGTTGAAAATTTCAAGTTCAATTTGCATAGTATAAGTCAACTATGTGATACTGGCTATGTAGTTACATTCACCAGCTCTGACTGCCTGATTGGAAACCTTCAAGACTCAGAAGTCATGCTTAAGGGTACTAGGAAAAATAATGTTTATACCATTAATTTACCTTTAGTACCAAAATGCTTATTAACTCAATTAGAAGAATCCAACCTTTGGCATAGGAGATTAGGTCACACTAATGTTAGACTAATTTCTAAAATTACCCAACTTGGTCTAATTAAAGGGGTATAAAAAATTAAGAACTTTTGAAAACACAATCTATAACTCATGTAACCAAGGCAAACAAACTAAGTCTAATCACACGCCAATTCAATCAGACCTAACCCAAACCACACTTGAGCTCCTGCACCTTGACCTATTTGATTCACATGGAGCCAAGTCACTAAGCGGGAACCGGTACTGCTTAGTTATTATCGATGATTACTCTAGGTTTACCTAGGTTAGGTTTCTAAAAACTAAAGATTAAACCCTAAACCTATTTATTGACTTATGCAAAATAATTGAAAATCAAAATGATACTAAAATCAAAAGACTTAGGAGTGATCACGGGGGAGAGTTTGAGAATCAAAGGTTTGAGGAATTCTGCAAAATAAATGGATATATTCATGAATTCTCCTGTCCTAGAACCCCCCAACAAAATGGGATAGTAGAAAGAAAAAATAGAACCCTTCAGGAAGCCGCTAGAACCATGCTCAATGAATTTAACCTAGCTAACCAATTTTGGGCAGAAGCAATAAGTACGGCCTGCTATATCCAAAATAGGGTCCTAATTAACAAAAGACATAATAAAACACCTTATGAATTATATTATCATAGACTACCTAACCTACACTACCTAAGGGTCTTTGGGTGAAAAGTTCATATCTTGAACTGTAACGCCCGCCTTTTTCCCACACCTTGTGGTGTGGCGAGAGGCGGCGTTACGCTAAACATACATGTACTTAGACAATATCTTAACGCAGCGGAATCATTTTTTCTAAATATGCTTATAATCATGCAACTAAATACATGGAACATTCATACATGGCATCATATCATAACTTAACCATTTCATGACTTATTCATAATCATCATAAGCAGTATGTACTTATCCATAAAGGTAGCATCATAAGTCTTAAGTTATCTATTAGTCATATCCATAAAACGTAATACAAGAATCTTCTGCCAAGTCACTGCCACACACACATGCTTCTGCCTCCCCTGCGGCTTCCCTTAATAGCTTCTTGGTTGATCTGCGGTACGAGGAAAATAAAACTATAAGCACATAGGCTTAGTAAAACCCTTTTCCTACTCACTAAAACCATACGTTGCTTCAACATAAATATATCAAACATCTGACATAACATAACTTCGAGCATAAACATAAGCATAGTCATACATGGCATAAATGAACATACATGAACATGGCTTAATATATATCAAGCAACGTATACATGACATAAAGCATACCTACATGAACATAAAACATACTTATACATGGCATAATTCTTAGCATACATGAACATAATGCATTACTTATTCATAACATGATTCTTAGCATACTTACACATAATGCATACTTATTCATGACATGAATCTTAGCATACTTACACATAATGCATACTTATTCATGTCATGAATCTTAGCATACTTAAACATAATGCATACTTATTCATGATATACAATATGAGCATAAATACAAGCATAAAATAATCTTACCTTGGCGCGATGCATAACATAGATGTATGAATGAGTCTAATGCATTTACTACATAAGGATGCTTAGTTTTGAAATTATACTTTTCAATGCTTAACATAACATCATTGGGGTCCCCGGCTTGTACCACATACGTATTTCTTAGCGCGCATCCCTAAGTAAATACGAGGTAGCTAGCCTCGACCTACTAGGGTAAGGACAGCATAGTCGGTAGTCCTAGAACCGGGGCGTTCTTAAGGTGCCCATCCCTGTTGCACAGCTTCGGTAGTGCCAGAACCGTGGACAGCATAGTCGGTAGTCCAGAACCGGGGCGTTCCTAAGGTACCCATCCCTTGGACCCTTACTTCGGTCCGGTACAAGCCTTATGCATGAAAATAAACATGCATGCTTCATTTTCATAATTGTCATTCATGCTTATCATTCATACTTATTTCATATCATCGTTATGCCTTCATCATTCATACTTATAATTAAGGCATAACCATCATCTTTATACATGTTTATCATTCCTTGTTGATAACATAGAACATACATACATAATCATGTTTCTAGTCATAATCTTATCCGAGTTCATAAAGCTTGCATGATCATGATACAAAATAAACATACATCTCATATAAGACACATTTTATCTTACGTACATGATTCTAGTATCCATCATAAGACATGAATGGTAAGCTACATATAAACCTAACACATATTACTAGGATTCATAGCATTCATATAAACCTAACACATATTAATAGGATTCATAGCATTCATCACAAAACATGCATATAACTTCATGAGTCATAATTTCATTATAGGCATTTATCAACATACATGCGTTATTCTATTTATCATAATATACTCCTACATAAATTTCATGTAATCATGGTATATGATCTAAATATTCATGATTAAAACATAACCTAAAATCAACCATACAAGTCATGTCACATAACCCATAAACTAGGGTTTTAGTCATATAGAAGCCCTTACATCATGCTTAACCATGTACTAGCATCATGGGAACTTATAAATATGCATTTTTGAGAGCTTAACCCAAACCAAACCCTAGGGTTGGGTCTTGGCCGAAAGTCTCAAGGGCCATGGGTCCATGGAAAATTTGCCTAGATCATGATTACATCTCTTACCTACATATCATGCCATAGAAAAATTATTTGCATCCTTGATTGGACTTGACTCCAAATCCTAGACCTAAAATAATAGTTGGCCGAAACCCAAAAAGGGTAGCAAGCCCATAAAAGAATTCATAATAGTCCCTATTATCATCCATACTACTGTTACTGAGAGCCCTAGAGCCAATCATATAATGATTACTTTTTGGACTCATTGTATCATATTCTTGTATATATATTTCTTATATATAAAGGCATTTCTTATGGTTATTGTACTTATGTGTATTGGTGCCAAATAACTTAGTATAATAACGTCCTTGAGTAGAAGGTTCTTATCTATATCAATCGATTAGTTGAATCGATAGTGAGATGATATAGAGAACACTACTCTTAATTATTCCTAGTTAAGTATTAACATTCAAGGACAATGTTAATGCATAGAGACTAGCATGTAGGTCAACATGATGACTTGATCTCACAAGTCATGGATATGAGATATCAAGTTGACACATGGGTATACATTAGAGAATGTATACTGAATGACCCGCCATGAGAAAGTATCATGGATCGTTATATGAGTGTCATATACTTTCTCATGTGACTATTAGTATGACTATAGTCCTAGACCTGAAGTTACCATAGTTCCCTACATAAGGAGTTACGTACTTTGGCTTCGTCAAACGTCACCCGTAACTGGGTGGACTATAAAAGCGATTACTGGGTTTGTAACAAATTATGCGGAGGGATGTGAGTAACGTAGATGGGATCTATCCCTCCTATATGACGGGAGTGATATCTTCGTTCTTGATAGAGTAAGACCACTAAGTGCATGGCCATGCCCAAATAAGGCAATATTAGATATTGAGCTTATTTGATTATAGTGAGTCTACTTGGAGATCAAGACATATAGATTGATTTGAGGATGACACGGTCTATGCCTCATGAAAGATCAATCTAGATATCGAGGATAGAAGGACGTTGTCACATATTATGATGGTCACAATTATTAGTCACAATGGTGATGTTGGATCTCGACATTCTTATAACTTGGGTAGCAATGATGTGTTGCTAGATACCTCTCATTGCTTATGTCCTTAAATAGGTTTAAGGGCATTGCCAACGTTACAAGAACCTATAGGGTCACACACATAGAGCAATAGATGGAGAATAAGTCCATATGATGGACCGAGAGTAATGAAGTCAAAGTTTGACTTTGGCTAAATATGGAAAGTCCATAAAAGGCAAGTTTGACTTGACTCAAATTAGACAACTTGAGTTGGACTCGAGTTTGATCCAAGTGTTGGATGAATCTAATCATGGGAGAGTAATGAAGTCAAAGTTTGACTTTGGCTAAATATGGAAAGTCCATAAGAGGCAAGTTTGACTTGACTCAAGCCACATCACCTTGACTTGACCAAGTGATGACTTGGCATCATCATCAAGGCTAAGTAACCTCCCCATTTGAATTTTGAATTCAAATAGGGGGTTACCAAAGGTGGTGGTCGGCCACTTAATGCCCAATAATGGCCATTAAATGGCCGGCCACTTAAACACACAAAAGGAGTTTTTTTTTTGGTGTGTGATTCATTCTTCTCCTTACTTGGTTTTGTTTTGTTTGGCTCTCCCTCTCCTCTCATCTTGCCGAGACCCCAAGTAGTGCTAGCACACTTTTGGGCTCTCCTCTCCACTCTCTTGCTTGTGTGGATACTTCTAGAGGGTTGCTACTTTGCATCCTTGAGATCTGACACCAACCGAGGAGTGAGCGGGAATTGCGGGGCACGCATCGAAGGTAGTTTTCTCTTCTCTAATAGATCTAGGTTGTAGATCGGTTTTGAAGCATGTAAACGAGCACTCGTAAAATTTTCAAAATGGTTTTCTTCGCTCGGATCCTTTCTATTGGGGCTTTCGGGGTTTCCGCGACGCGAAAAAGCGGTTTTCGCGGCCCGAAAAATCCTACAGTGGTATCAGAGCCACGAGCGAAGCTTGTGCTCGTTTTGGTTTTTATTTTTTTGTATTAGATACAAAATTTAGATAATTTTATGCTTCTGTAATTTTTCTAAATTTTAGGATTTTTGAGTATTTTTCCTCGTAGAGGCAAAGCGACGAGTGCGAAGCACTTGTAGACTTTGCCACCGAGAAAAACTTCTCCGAAATGGCAAGTTTCGCCCAAATGGATTTTGGGACAACGGGTAAAGGCGCTGTATAATTGCAAGAAGACACTCGTGAAGGTTATTTCATGAGTAGGGGCGTTGCCCCTAACCCCGCAAGGGGCCTTGTCTCGCGATTACGCCCGAAACCCGCTTACCGGGACCGCCGCGGAGTTGTGACTCGAAAAATTCTAAAAAATCAGTAGAAAAATTATATAAAAACTGTAAAATTACATAATTTTGAATTATGTACAGTAGTGTGATGGTCATGGCCCAAAACCCAATTTTTAATAAGATTAAAATTGTGTTGTAATTCATAATACGGCCTGCGCGCCGTTTTTGTACATGTGCGTGTTGTATTGTGTTTGCGACCTGCGTGTCGGCTTTTAATATTTTATTTCTGTTATATTTCATATTTAGACTCGAATGTAACTCGAGTATAAAAATTTGTAATGTACAAAAGTGAAGACGACGGAAATTCCGGAGAACTTGGACTCGGGAGAACTAGCCGACAACACCAAGACGGTCAAGAGGAAGCGCTTGGAGAAGCCGCTAGACCTAGGTTGACGATCGGATCCTCTCATTGGCTTGAGAGGGTCTTAGTAGGGCCATGACCAAGTCACTTATGTTTATTTTTATTATTGCTATGCTTGTGATGTATATGATGCATGATAATGTAGAATAGTAAAAATAAACTTAAGTGTATGAGATGCACAAGTAATGTGGGAACCACATTTTGATGTGCACTTAATACACATTTAGGATTAAATTAGATTTCATAAATGCCTAGATGTGATGCACATCCTCGATTAGATTAGATCTAAAATCGAATCAACTCGTAAACGCCTACCGGGTCCTGATACCCATCACTACCTCGATCATATGCGCTTGTCGATTCTGCCAAAGCAGAGCAACGCATTTAATCTTGGTAGGATGCGGAGGGACAACCTTGGTCCTGTTGGGACCGGGTGCATGTTGACAAGGATACGAGTTCGTAAAATTCAAAATTTTTCGTGCAGCGGAAGAGTTTGCATAAAATAATTTCCTAAATTATTTTAACTTCATATCTAGCATGCAACCTTACATTGTGTTGACATAATCATAAAATAAAACTTTGCGGAAAGTAAACAAATTTACCAAGTACCTCTCGTATCTCGAAGTAAGGGACGAGATCCAACCGTAGCGTCCCTTGGAAGCTCCGTCTCTATTCGCGTCCACGCCGAGTTCTCTTCGGGATGACTTCACAAAGTCATGAGTTTTGTGCCGACGAGAACTACTAGATTCTCGGAAGGCACAACTAGAAGGACAAGAGAAATAATGGAAAAACTAACCAATGAAGTAACGGAATCGTATTCCGGAAGAGAGGAGTCGCTATCCGCTTCTTCTACTTCGTGTTCGGGTTCTCCTTCTTCTTGGTTGCTCACGCCAACTTCACCCTTGGAGGAAGGTTGGGTGCGCCGGCCCTAATCCACAAGATTGGGCGCCGGCCCTAAGGGAAGAAGAAGAAGAGGAGAGATTAAGAGAGAGAGAGGGAGAGCTCTAATAACAATTACTCGATTGGTTAGGAATAAGGGCTAGCCTTTGGTTCCTTTATATAGTAGCAACTCCTTTGCTAAGTCTCCCTCTAAACCGAATTAACGGATTTAACGGAATTAGTTATAAGAAATTTATCTTATAAATTTTCTTATTAATTATTCCGTTTAAACCAAGTCTTTATTATAAACTAATTTATAATAAAACTAATTCTTCTTCTCTTTAAATTATGAAATAAATTTTTATAAGAAATTTATAAACTTTCTTATTATGGAAAAATCAATTCATAATTGATTTTATAAAATTAAAATAAACCAATTCATAGATTATTTTAATCTTCCATAAAAGAATAAATTTCTATAAATTTTATTTATATAAATTTCTTCATACAAATTTATTTATCCATAATTTATAAAATAAATCGCACTAGATTTATTTTATTAATTAAACCAAAATTAATTGGTTTTCTCCTCTTATTGTGGCCGGCCACCAAAGGGGGTTTTGACACCCTCTTTGGCCGGCCAAACCAACCCGAACCGCCGCGAATTAAACTCATTTAATTCGCCCAAAAAGCCTTCAAAAGACTTCGCCATTTTAGCTTCCATTGCGCCTCTGACTAACTCAGATTCGACTTATTTCTCTTGATCGGAAAATCCAATTTTCAACTCGTTTTAAATCCCTCGGATTACTCGTAGTGCGTGTGACTAAATAGGCTTTTGATTTATGTTGGCCGTCTATAATTTAACTAATTATAGAAAGATCATGAGTGGCACCTAGTAGTACATCATGATCCCCAATTAATCGAAAGATCAACGGTTTGACCTCAGAAGAAATTATTCTGAAACCCTTCAGCAGCTCTAATGAATCGTGCCTCATTCCCTTCACCACCTTATACCCACTTGGTTCAGGACACGGTCAATGGTGTCAGTCCCCACTAGGCTGACTACGTCACACCTAGCCCAAGTAGTGTCTTTCTCGTCCTTTGGATTTCTAATTACTCTCATGTATTTAAGAGACTCGCACTCTTAACATGATATGCTCTGGCCAGAGGCTTTGAGTAACAATCCGACGATAGGCCTGGGTATACATCTCCTCGCAAGGAGTGGTGAATCCTTTGTAGGCTGTTCAAATATCTTCGGGCACTTCGGCTTATACCCGATCATCCTGGGTCCACACCTCCTTGGAGATGCTTGCTTAAGATGTCAAAGTATAAGTCTCCATGACCAAGATGACTTGAACACCGCAAGTCAAAGGAACATCGCACTTAAGCCGCAGTAAGATCCTCATTGACATATCTACATGTAGATTCCCATATGAAGTCTTACAGCTAGTCACTCCAATGAACTAGTTCTCTTAACTAGCATCCATGTTTATCTCCGGACATCCCAATGTCACCAGCCAGTGAGAATCAGCTGAATAGAGAATAACCCATGCTAGTCTCAACAGAATTGATAGTGTCCGTTTTTATCAATTCATCGACTAGGGATATTTTCAATACTTCACATTTGCACATTTAGAGATAATCACAAGTTATGATCCCATCACAAATTCTCTTATGCTGTGAGTTGTATTGCGGACATTCAGTAGATGAGTTTAAGATCCCAATCAAATACACAAACATGTACACTCAAATAGTGAATTATCATTTATTAAAATAAATGTTTACAATCATAAGGCGATTGCCTTAGGACACTTCTCTCATATCACTAACAAACTCCCACTTGGCCTAATGTCAATCGCTATGGTATCCAATACCACAAGCTCTTACATGACCCTCAAACTTGTTTTGAGGCAAGGCCTTAGTTAAAGGATCCGCTAAATTCCTTTCAGTGGGGTTTTCTCAATTTGTATGTCATTCCTACTTATAATCTCTCTGATCAGATGATAGCGGCGAAGCATATGTTTGGATCGTTGATGAGACCTTGGTTCCTTTGCTTGTGCAATAGCTCCATTGTTGTCGCAATAAACCGGTATTGCTTCATCAATGGTTGGAACCCCATCAAGTTTTGAGACAAACTTCTAGATCCAAACTGCTTCCTTTGCTGCTTCCGAAGCTGCAATATATTCCGCTTCCATGGTAAAACCCGCTACGGTGTCTTGTTTGGAACCTTTCCAACTTACTGCGCCTCCATTCAAAGTAAATACGTATCCAGACTGTAATTTGGAGTCATCCTTATCTGTCTGGAAACTGGCATCTGTATACCCACGTATTACCATATCTCCTTCTCCATATATTTGGAACATATCCTTAGTTCTTCTTAAGTACTTAAGGATTGTCTTGACAGCCGCCCAATGATCCATTCCTGGATCCGACTGGTATCTGCTTGTGACACTCAAAGCATATGATACATCGGGCCTTGTACATAACATAGCATACATGATAGATCCTATTGCGGATGCATAGGGAATCTTATTCATGCAAATCCTCTCGTCTTCTGTGTGCGGACACATAGACTTCGAAAGGTTGATCCCATGCCTGATGGGAAGGTAACCTTTCTTGGATTCCGACATGCTAAACCTTTTTAGCATTCGGTCTATATATATAGACTGCGAAAGACCAAGCAACCGTTTTGATCTATCTCTATAGATTCTAATCCCAAGGATATAGGTTGTTTTTCCCAGGTCTTTCATGGAGAAAGTTTTGGACAACCAAATTTTTAACTGTCTGTAAAACTGATACATCGTTTCCTATAAGCAATATGTCATCGACATATAATACAAGGAATACGACTGCACTCCCACTAACCTTCTTGTACACACAAGGTTCGTCAGGATTTTGTGAGAAATCAAACTCTTTGATTGTCTCATCAAAACGGATGTTCCAGCTCCTAGATGGTTGCTTCAGTCCATATATGGATCGTCGAAGCTTGAATACTTTGGTTTTATCAACCGATGTGAAACCTTCAGGTTGTATCATGTATACATCCTCAAGCAGGTTTCCATTAAGGAAAGCTGTTTTCACATCCATTTGCCATATCTCATAATCATAATGAGCTGCTATGGCTAGGAGCATCCGAATGGATTTAAGCATAGCTACTGGCGAATAGGTTTCGTCATAATCAATTCCTTGTTTCTGACGATATCCTTTTGCCACTAATCTAGCCTTAAAGGTAACAACATTACCTTCCATGTCAGTTTTCTTCTTGAAAACCCACTTGCACCCTATGGGTTTGATCCCTTCAGGTGGGTTAACCAAGTCCCATACTTGATTTTCGTACATGGAATCCATTTCCGACTTCATGGCCTCAAGCCATTTGTCCCTTTCTGAACTTTTCAGAACTTCTTCATAACTGATAGGTTCGCCATCACCAATGAGCAACACGTCGTTCGATTCACTTACGAGAAATCCGTATCTCTCTGGAATGTTGCGTGTCCTATCAGACCTACGAAGAGGTGGTGTAGTTTTAGGTTCAACTGATAGCTCATCACTATGAGTTCTCGGTTGTGGGTCTAGACTAGGTGTCTCTGTAATGTCTATTGGAGTTTCTTGAACTTCATCAAGCTCAATGCCACTCCCACTGTTTTCTTGTAAAAGAAATTCTTTTCCAGAAATACAGCATGCCTTGAAACAAACACCTTTTGTTCCAAGGGATGATAGAATTGGTAACCCTTCGTTTCCTTAGGGTATCGCCCCAATAAATAGAATTATCAGACTTTATTCTATCCAACTTGCACATTCAATAAGCTTACAACCC
>JAGFNQ010010570.1:0-78492 GCA_024364735.1 Boesenbergia rotunda | reverse complement strand
TTTCATATGCAAAAGGGGGGTATTATACCTTAGGGATCGTCTATGTATCCTAATGATCCGGAGCTTCGAAGAAAAATACTGACGGAAGCTCATAAGACCCTTATTCCAATGCATCCCAGATCCACCAAGATGTATCAAGATCTGAAGGAGAAGTTTTGGTGGTCCGGTATGAAGAGGGATGTGGCTCAGCATGTTAGCACTTGCATGACCTGCCAGCAGTAAAGGCGGAACACCAGCGGACCCGGAGGAGTTCTGCAGCCACTAGCGATTCCGGAGTGGAAATGGGAAGACATCTCTATGGATTTCATTTCAGGGCTTCCCAGGACTACTAATGGATATGACGCAATATGGGTGATCGTGGATAGGCTGACGAAGTCTGCTCATTTCTTGGCGATCAAGATGACTTATTCGATAGAGCAACTGGCTCAACTATATGTTAAGGAAGTAATCAGACTTCATGGAGTTCCCAAGACCATTATCTCAGATAGGGATGGTCGTTTTACTTCGCATTTTTGGGAATGCGTTCAGAAGTCCCTCGGCACCAAATTGCGATTTAGCACCGCCTTCCATCCGCAGACTGACGGGCAAACTGAACGGGTGAATCAAATATTAGAGGATATGTTAAGAGCTTGTGCCCTGGATTTCAAGGGAAGTTGGTGTCGATATCTATGCTTGGCGGAATTCGCTTACAACAATAGCTACCAAGCTACTATAGGAATGGCACCTTATGAAGCTTTGTATGGCAGGAGATGTAGATCTCCGATATGTTGGTACGAGAGTGGGGAAAAGAAGGAGATGGGGCTCGCAACGGATGTTATTGACAGTGCCACCCGAGCTATTCAAAATATTCGACAACGGATAGAAACTGCTCAGAGCCGGCAGAAGAGTTATGCCGATGTCCAGCGCAGACCATTGGAATTTAATGTTGGAGATTTGGTATTCCTTAAAGTGGCTCCTATGAAAGGGGTGACAAGATTTGGGAAGAAAGGAAAGCTGAGTCCGAGATATGTGGGGCCATACTTAATTCTGAAAAGAGTCGGTAAGGTGGCATATGAGTTGGAGCTGCCTTCAGAGATGTCAGCTATCCATAACGTATTCCACGTATCCCTGTTGAAAAAGTGTATCCCAAATATGGACCAAGTGATCGAGCCGCAGATAGTACAAGTACAAGAGGACCTAAGTTATGAGAGCAGACCCATCCAGATTTTGATAGGGAAGTCAAGAAGCTGAGGAATAAGGAGGTACCTCTAGTCAAGATCTTATGGCGAAGCCAGCGGTTCGAGGAAGCTACCTGGGAACGCGAGGACGAAATGAGGCGTAAGTACCCAGAATTATTCTAAGTTCGAGGACGAACTTTCAAGAGGTATGGGGGATTGTAACGACCCGGAAAATTCTCTTAATATTTTCTAAAAATATTGAGCATGTCTAGATAATATTCCGAAGGACCTAGAGGCATTAATACGAATATTGGCCTAGGAAATCCATGTTTTCTCATTTAAATTGAGGAAACCAAGTACTAATGGGCCTTATATGGGCTTCCTAGTGCTATGATTATAGGTGGATTTTTAGGAAGAATTAGTATAAATATAAATATGAATTTATTTGGGCACATTAACATGATTATGGGAAAGTATTAGCCTAACGTTCCCATCTAAATTGAGGAATTTGGTACTAATGGGCTTTAAATGGGCTCAAAAATGGGTATTAATTAGGTAAAATTAATATAAATATAAAAGAATTTTATTTAGGAATATTAGTACAATTATGGGTAATTTTAGGGGGATTTTCGGAATTTAAGAAAATAAAGTAATAAAATAAATGAAATGAAAATCAAAATAAAAATAAATGTGCATGAGCCAAGAATTGAACCTTGGACCTCTTGTATAACCAAAAATGCTTTAACCAACTCACCTAGCAAGGAATTCTTATGAGTAATTGAAGTGGAGGTTGGTTAAGAGGTAAAAGGAGGTGAAGGGTCATGGAGAAGCTCTTCATTTGCCTCCTTGATGGGTTATAATGAGAGGAGTTTTGGGAGTTACTTCTTCTCTCAATCAAGTGCATTTCCTCTCCTCTTCATTCCTCATTCTTGCCGAGCACCAAAGGGAGGAGTTCCTTGGAGAAAACTTCACAAGAGGTCTCATCTCTCAAGATCTAAAGTTCCTACAAGGTGACAAGGTCTAGTTGTGGTCAAGAGATATCAAGTCCTCTTCCTTCTCCTCTTTCAAGGTTTGAAAAATCAAGAAATCTAAGTTAAGACTCCCTCACCTGTGGTATAATAGTTACCTATGATTTCCATGATTTTTAGCATGATATATGGGTTAGTTTTCGGTTTTAATGTTGAAAGGAAACAAAATCAAGGTTCCTATGTTCAAGGGTTTCGGCCACTAGGATTTAAAGGTCTATAAATATGCTAAAAATCATGATAATATTATTTAATATTCCCTTATGATTTTTAGAAGTTAAGTATAATTTTTGGGAATTTTTGGAGTACCCTAGGACACCCTAGAGTTTCGGCCAACATGAAAGAAGCAAAACCCAGAACCTTAAGTTCAAGGGTTTCGGCCACTATGTTTTAAATGTCTAGAAATATGTTAAAAATCATGATAATGTTATTTCATGTTCCCTTATTATTTTTAGAAGTTAAGTATAATTTTTGTGAATTTTTGGAGTACCCTAGGATACCCTAGAGTTTCGGCCAACATGAAAGAAGCAAAACCCAGAACCTTAAGTTCAAGGGTTCCGGCCACCATGTTTTAAATGTCTAGAAATATGTTAAAAATCATGATAATGTTATTTTATGATCCCTTATGATGTGTAGAGATTAAGTATAATTTTTGTGAATTTTTGGAGTACCCTAGGACACCCTAGAGTTTCGGCCAACATGAAAGAAGCAAAACCCAGAACCTTAAGTTCAAGGGTTTCGGCCACCATGTTTTAAATGTCTAGAAATATGTTAAAAATCATGATAATGTTATTTGATATTCCCTTATGTTGTTTAGAGGTTAAGTATAATTTTTGTGAATTTTTGGAGTACCCTAGGACACTCTAGGGTTTCGGCCAACATGAAAGGGGCAAAACCAAGGTCCCTATGTTTATGGGTTTCAGCCACCATGATTTAAATGTCTATAAATATGTTAAAAATCATGATAATGTTATTTGATGTTCCCTTATGATTTTTAGTAGTTATGTATAATTTTTGGGATTTTTTGGAGCATCCTAGAGGCCCATATGGTTCGGCCAACCCCAAGGACCCAAGGGTTAGGGTTGAGTCTTTAACTTCAAGCATATGTTTATGTGTTGCCATGATATAAGGATGATGGATGGTGGTTATGTGAATTTTCACATGGCCTTGGGACTCCACAAGTTTCGGCCAATAAGGGTTAATAGGATAAAAGTTAAGATTTATTACAAGTAAGGGTCCCAAGGGCCTTATGGTAAGATGTGATTTGTGTTTATGAATGATATGCCATGTTTACGAATGATATGCCATGTTTATGAATGATATGCCATGTTTATGAATGATGTGCCATGCTCTATGAATGATGTGTGCATATGCCATGTCTAAGAATGAAAATGATGAATGAAGTTTAAGTATGATGAATGAATGAAAGATGATGCTTATGTCTTTAAGGCATAAATATGCTAAACGGCACGGTCGATGGTCGATGGTACGACGGTCGTGAGGACCGGTAGACGGGCCGGGCCGTAACAAGTTAAGCTATGTTAAAGCTGAAAGATGATGCTTATGTCGTTAAGGCATAAATATGCTAAACGGCACGGTCGATGGTTGACGGTACGACGATCGTGAGGACCGGTAAATGGGCCAGTAGACGGGCCGAGCCGTAACAAGTTATGATATGTTAAGTATGCTATGAATGTCTTATGAATGATGAAGCATGAAAAGTATTTTACTTTATGTATGGGCTTGTACCGGACCGAAGTATGGGTCCAAGGGATGGGCACCTTAAGAACGCCCCGGTTTTGGACTACCGAAGCTGTCCACGGTTCTGGCCCTACCAAAGCTGGGCAACAGGGATGGGCACCTTAAGAACGCCTCGGTTCGGGGACTACCGACTATGCTGTCCTTACCCTAGTAGGTTGGGGCTCGCGACCTCGAACTTGCTAGGGATGCGCGCTATGATGTATGTATGTGGTACAAGCCGGGGACCCCAAATGATGTTATGATGATTATGTTTAAGCAAAGTAAAAGTATGTTTTAAAAGTTAAGCATCCCTTATGTATATGCATTCCACTCATGCATCCATTCATGCTATGCATTATGCTATGTTGATAAGATGATATGCTTACGTTTCATGTTAAGAAGTATGCATGAGAATTAATGATCTATGCCATGATTATGTTAGGAAGATGTTCATATGCTATGATAGGTATTATGCCATGCTACCATGTTTATGATTTATGCCATGAAAGATGTCATGCTACTATGTTTATGATTTATGCCATGAAAGATGTCATGCTACTATGTTTATGATTTATGCCATGATAGATGCCATGCTACTATGTTTATGATTTATGCCATGAATTATGCCATGCTTAGAATGTCTACTATGTTTATGAGTTATGCCATGAATTATGTCATGCTTAGAATGTCTACTATGTTTATGTTCATGTCATGCTATGTATACGATAAGTGATGTAAGATGTTATGTTCCAAGTAGAGCACCAAGTATGTTAATGTTTTATGTGCTCATTATTAGATTATGAATGATGAATGGTTTTGTGAGTAGGAAAGAGTCTTACTAAGCCTGTGTGCTTATAGTCTTATTTCCTTATACCGTAGATCATTCAAGGGGACAATGAAGGAAGCAGCAGGAGGGCAAGAACGCATGTGTGTAGTAGTGACTTGGCCCAGGAAACTTTATGTTTACGGTTTAGGCTAGAACTTCACCTTGGTTACTTATATGTCTGAATAATGACCTGTGGAACCTTATGATATGATGTTACGTATGACATGATATGATATGATGCTTAAGTTCAAAGTTAATATGCTAAGGTTCCTATGTCATTAAGTTAAGAATGATAACAGGGCATGTATAAGTTAAAGTTATTCCACTGCCTTATGATGTCTACATGCCCTAAGCATGTTAACGTAACGCCGCTTATGAAGAAAAAAAGCGGGCGTTACACCGATCAGGGAGCTCAGAGTTGTCTCTCCGGACCCTACTGATTGAATCCTGATCGGTCACCCGACCGATCAGGAGCGCGTCTGATCGGTCATCCGACCGATCAGGACCATTCCAGTCCGATCAGGCTGTATCCTGATCAGTCTGGACGAGATCAGATCGAGCAGTGATCCGATGAAACGCATTAAATTCTAGTTGGTGGACCGATCCACCAACCGATTAACTCTCAAAACTTTCATTTTCCCGAACCCTAGCGCCGAAACAACCTTGTGTGAGCGAGCTAGAGAGTTCTTGTGTCGCCCTTCCTCACGCGCGTGCGAAGCAGAGATTCCTTCTGGTATTTTCCAGCGAGATCTCCTCTTCCTCTCTGCGTCCGAGAGTTCTCTGTGAGCAAGCCTCTCTCAATCGTGAGGAACCGACTTCTTCCTCCCTCGCTCAAACGCTTCATGGCACCGAAGTAAGTGTTTGGCTTCATCTTTCGTTTTCAAAAAGATCATGAAATATATATTTGTGAAGCTAACCAAATTCTGTTCTTATTTTTGCCTTTGCCGTGACCCTCTTTCTCATCTTATGATCAAAAATTTCTTATCTATCTTTTGATTGGGTCTCATCTGATGATCAACTCTTGTGCTTCAATCTATGTGTTATGTTCAATTCAAACTTCCTTAGAAAATCATCTAAAGGAAAAGAGAGCGTGGAGGGAAATCCGAGGGGGAAGGCTCCTTCCTCCTCTTCCAGAAGGCCACAGCCTTCCTCTAGCTCCAGGTTCCCAAATGCGGCCTGTGAGCAGGCCTTTCAAGCTAGGACATTCAAACTTTTACCCTGCAGATCCATTGACATTCATTTCTTAACAGAGTTCTGCCCTTCTATTATGGAGATTGTTACTTATTACAATCTGGGGTTTCTTCTTTCTTTGGAAAGAACCATAAATTCGGACCTCGTCTTCAAATTTTATAACAACCTACAACCGAGTTCTAAAGGGGGATTCGAGTTCACCACTCGAGTCGGGAAGATGAACCTTGACTTTTCATATGAGATTTTGGCTGAGTACTTGGGTGGTCGACGATCACCGAATCTTTATTCGCTCTATCCTGACCTTCCTGATCCCCTGCTAGCACCCTTTGCAGACGTTACTCCTGATTCCATCCATCAGTATTTCTTTGGCTATCCGCGTCCAGACGGTCTTGATGAGCTTGACCCTGACTTTCCTACCTTTGCGGCACTGCGTCTGTCTCCCACTAGCTATATACTATTCAAGATCATCACAAATTGTATCCTTCCAATCACCTCAAAAACCTTAGCTGAGATCCGACCCTATCACTGTTTGATGCTCTACGGCATGCACAGCCGTTCGGATTTCGATATTATGGAGAGCATCTTCCAGTCCATTTTGACTTATCGAGAGGAGTCCAGCCGCCGCACTGTCTACATGCCTTTTGGTCACGTCATCACCGACTGGCTCATGTCAGTAGGTGTTGAAGTTACCAAGGGTCGGACGGTGACTATGATACGACAGGATTGCAGACTTGGCCGGCGTGCTTTCGCCAAGTCTGGCATCATTGTTTGGGGGCCCGATCGGATGTTGATCTGGAAAGATGGTAGGGTTCTTGGGGAGTTACCACGGGGAGGTCCACAGGGTCAGGTGCCAGCCGCTGCTGATGATGATGATGACTACGACGAGCCTGAGCCTGATCTGCGCTGGCAGATCGCAGAGCTGGATCAGACCCTCCAGTAGGATCTTCAGTTGCGCGAGGCTTACCGCGAGGAGTCCCGATCGCGATTCAGCTCTATTGAGCACAGACTGACCCGGATCGAGACCGACGTCTCAGGGACCCGCACTCTCCAGCAGACATGGTATGATGAGTGGCGCAGCCACACATTTCCTGGAGGTGCACCTTCTGTGAGTACTACACCAGGGTCCTTGGCTCCTGCTGATGCTACGATGGACGACCTTATGCGCGATGACGACCCTCCTGCTGACACTTGAGCTTGGATATCTATTGTCTCATTTCATGATTTGTGTATTTGACTATGATACTTTTGGGCTGTATACCCTCTGACTTTGTTGTTGTGACCTCGAGTCACACACATGTTGCTACTTGTTCAGATGTGTTCATGCTTTGACTTATCTGCCATGCTTATTCTACTATTGTTGATGCCTTGTTGATTATGAACCTGTTATCTGCATGATTGTTCGATTGCTATGTTCATGCTTACACTGCCATGTTTATTTGATACTTATGCATACTATGGCATGCTTTGTGATCTTATACTTCATACTCATATGATGCATGTGATTGCTATGTCTTGCTATAATTTTTCACATGTGTTCGTATGATTAATCCACCAACTATCACACTTTTGTTGATTTGGGATACCCCTAGGGTTGAGGGGGAGGTTGTTTAAACTTAACAACCCCTCTAGCTCCTTTTCGATGTTCGACAAAGGGGGAGAGTGTGGATTGGTTAAGTTTAGCATTATTATGTTGTAGGGGGAGGATCTAGATTCCCCTATGATTCTAAAGTTGGAATATTGATTGAGAATCCCTAAACTTAAAATCGGGTTGTCAAACAACAAAAAGGGGGAGATTGTTGATGCAGTCTGGCCCTGATTGTTGTTTTGGTGTTGACAACGATTTTAGTTTAGGAGGATGACTATGATGATTAAGTCCTGATCGAGGATTAGGCATGATATGGAAAATCCTAACCTGGGAGGTTAGGTGTGATGATTATGATAATTATGATTAAGTCCTGATCGAGGATTAGGCATGATATTGAAAATCCTAACCTGGGAGGTTAGGTGTGGAAAATCCTAGCTTGGAGGGCTAGGTGTTGGAAAATCCTAACCTGGGAGGTTAGGTGTGGAAAATCCTTGCTTGGAGGGCTAGGTGTTGGAAAAGTCCTAATTCGGAAGGGTTGGGTGAAAAGTCCTAGCTTGGAGGGCTAGGTGAAAAGTCCTAACCTGGATGGTTAGGTGCAAATTCTCATCCTGGAGAATTAGGTGAAAAAGTCCTGGCTTGGAGGGTCAGGTGCTTAGCTTGGAGGGCTAGGTTGGATGATGTTCTAACTCGGAAGAGTTGGGTGAAAAGTCCTAGCTTGGAGGGCTAGGTGAAAAGTCCTAACTTGGAGGGTTAGGTGCAAATTCCCAACTTGGAGAGTTAGATGGAAAAATCCTTAGCTTGGAGGGCTAGGGTTGAGTCACTCGATCGGTCTGGTGACCGATCAGGGACATTGGCACGCTGCTCTTTAGTGGATCGGTCTGGTGATCGATCCAGCTATGTCTGATCGGAATGGTGACCGATCAGGGAGCGCACAGTGAGATTGGGAATCTACTGTGTGGCTCCTGATCGGACCGGTGACCGATCAGGGAGCAGGCTGCTTCCTTGCTGTCTTGCTCCTGATCGGTCTGGTGACCGATCAGGGAGCAAACGGTGAGTGAGTTCCCTTGCTGATCAAAGTCTTGGATCGGTCCGGTGACCAATCAGGGATCTTGGGATTGATTAAAAAATAACTGTTCATCTGCCCTGATCGATCTGGGTGACCGATCAGGATCCATTCTGATCGGTCTGGTGACCGATCAGGCTTCACCCTGATCGGTCTGGTGACCGATCAGGCGTGTATAGCTGCGAGAGCTGGGAATCCCAGTGAAGCAGTGGATCGGTCTGGGGACCGATCCACACACCCTGGATCGGTCCGGTGACCGATCACTTTAATTCAAATTTCACTGTCAGACATGGTCAGAGCGTCTGATCGTATCCGATTTGCTGATGTATGTTCCTGAGATTTGATATACTGCTTGATTCACTGCTCTAATGCTCTGATTGAGTTTCAGGTGACAGGGGAGGATTCAAACACTCAAGGAGAAGTCAAAGAGTGCTTTCCTTGGAGCAGGTTTGTCTCTTTCTCATCTCAGGTTGCAACGGCGAGCTGCAGACTGGAGCTGAGACTGGAGCTTGACTGAGGGGAGCTCAGTGAGTCCAGAGATAGCTCAGTAGAGGCTGGCGTTGGCAGATGAGTAGCTGGGAGCTACAGAGATGTTGTCACTTGTCGCTTGGCGGAGAAACAAAAAGGAACGCGAGAGTTGAGTTCAGTAGAGATCTTGAAGTTTTTCGTGCTCTTGAGTTCCTGTGCTAGAAGCTTGCTGTTCTTGAGTTCTTCAACCATTCTAAGCAAGCTATTGAGGAGCAATCATCATACTTGAGCGCTTGAAGGAGAAAACAAGAAGCTTGGAGTCCGACAGTGGGAAGACACGAAGCAGACAGGGGTCTGCGTGAGATCGCCACTGGGTGGAGCTCAGGGAAGCTTGCTGTGTTTTGTCCTTGCTAAGTGTTTGAGTAAGATCCTTCTTGTTGTTGTTTCATTGTGCTCATTATATATCATTGTTTGAAACACGCTGTGGAGAGGTTTCTCCACCGAGAAGGAGGTTGCTTCATATCCGGTGTTAACCGGGGCTTGATCTGCCGACGATCAAGGGATCGCCCACCTCAAGGGCACGCCAAGGAGTAGGGGCAAGTTATCCTCGAACCTTGTAAACCCTCCTTGTTAGCGATTTTGCTAGTTGTGTTTGTTTTGCTTTCGTTTCGTTTTGCTGCATACTCTGTTTTCCACTCTTTCCGCTGTGCTACTGATAATTGAGTTGCAGAAATCGTGATAAGTTTCCAAGGGGCAAGTGATTGTCTATATTCACCCCCCCCCCTCTATAGCCATCTAGTTCCCAACAGATTACTCTAGGTTTACCTGGGTTAGGTTTCTAAAGACCAAAGATGAAACCCTAAACCTATTCAATAATTTTTGCAAGTTAATTGAAAATCAAAATGATACCAAAATCAAAAGGCTTAGAAGTGACCACGGGGGAGAGTTTGAAAATCAACGATTCGAGGAGTTTTGTAAGATAAATGGATATATACACGAATTTTCGTGTCCTAGAACTCCCCAGCAAAATGGGATAGTTGAAAGGAAAAATAGAAGCCTACAGGAAGCCGCTAGGGTTATGCTCAATGAATTCAACTTAGCTAACCAATATTGGGCAGAAGCAATTAGTACGACCTGCTACATCCAAAATAGGGTACTAATTAACAAACGACACAATAAAACACCCTATGAATTATACTACCATAGACTTCCAAACCTACATTACCTAAGGGTCTTTGGGTGCAAAGTCCATATCCTAAACACCAAGGACTATCTAGGTAAATTCCAGTCTAAGTCAACCCCAGACATCTTCTTAGGATATTCAACAACAAGTAGAGCCTATAGGGTTTACAATAAACAATCTAAGAAAATTGAAGAAACAGTTAATCTGATATTTGATGAAGAAATTAACTCAAATTTGATAATCCAGATCTAAATACATCAAATACTGATCAAGAAGAAAATGAACCTACTACTGAACCTTTAATTGAACCCCTAAATGAACTAAATTTTGAACCAACCATTGAGACAATTGAACCAGCAATTGAACCAACCCATGTAGTTGAACCAATCACTGAACCAAACTGACCAGCTGGACCTGAGGCTGAACCAAGTTCCAGAAAAACTAAGAATCCAATCCAACACTCCTGAACTAAACACATAGAAGTCAAACACCACTTTGTAAGAGATCACGTAGCCAGGGGTGAGATAATCCTTAAGCATGTAGACTCTAAATCTAACTTAGCTGACATATTCACCAAACCCCTACCTGAGTCTGAGTTCAGCTCACTAAGAAGGTAGTTAGGATTATGCCTGGTAGAATAGGTTTACTCTACTTCTGTTATTTTAAAACTGCTTTACGTGATTTTAAATCAGTTTCTAACATACTTTTAAAAACTGCTTTACTTGATTTTCAAAATCTTTATTGCAATTTTAAAATCAATTTTTCGACTTAGTTTTTATTTAAAACTACCCCCTTCAAAACTAGGGGTTTTCTTCGAAAATGGACTTAGCTTAGGCCCTAACCACAGAAATGCATGCACCTATAGATCTAGAAGTCAGCATCTCACAACCACATTAGGGTACTTTTGATTGATAACATAGAATGGGTTGAGATGCTTAGGTCTTTGCCTTAATTCAAGATGCTTTAAGTCAGTGCATCTGCAGTAATTGGGGCACTAAATACAAATTAAGCAGTAATCAGGTTAAGTGTCAAGCTTAGAAAATCTAACTTGAACAAAACACTTAACTTGACTAACCCTAGCGAAAATTACTATTTATAACAGTTAGTAAGTAGCTAATTGGGTTAGACAGGACCCGAGCGAGATAATTCAAATTGATTTGGTCCAAGTTTATACCTTGAATTGGTTCAGTACAGCACATTATTCTTTTGCAATATTCTTATGCAGTTTTTTTTACTATATTGCTTTGTTTTTTTTTTATATATGGAAAAGCGGGAGAGATTGGAAAGGAGTGAAGGCTTGAAAAATAAATTTTTTAGAAATTAATTTTTTTCAAAATTAAAAATTTTCAAAACTTTATCCTTTCTTCAAAAAGTAAAATCATCTAAGCTGTTTTCAAAAACTGTTTCTAAGTACGTGACCTAAGATGTTTTTTTTTAAGTACTTATTTTTAAACATCTCTAATAGAAAGTTTTTAAAGCACTAAAGAGATTGAAATTTTCCTTTTGTAATAAAAACTTCAGAAGATGTTTAGAAAATTTCCTAAGTTCTTGACTTGAAAATTTTTCTAAGTGTAAAGGTTCTATGTATAAATTTTCCAAGTGCCCAACCAAAATTTTTTTTTGGAAAATGTTTTCTAAAACTTCTTTTGAAAAATGTTCTAAGTGTTGAAAAAATAATTCCATTTTTAGACTTAGAAATTTTTCAAACCCCACAAACCTTTGAAAAACCTAGGGGGAGATTCCTTCCAGGGGGAGGAAACTAAACTGGTATTTCACCTGTTTGTTATTAACATAACTTTTTGAACCGGGATGCCATAAATCAAAAAGGGAGAGATTGTTGGTGCAGACAGCACCCAAGTCGAACCTTGGTTTTGATAATGGCAAAGGGTTCAAAAGTTAAGATGTTATTTTTATCTAACATGTTACTTGAGTGTGCAGATTGAAGTCCTAGCGAAGGACTGCTAGGCACCTAGCGAAGGACTGCTAGCCATCGAAACCCTAAGACCTGGCGAAGGGCTGCTGGGCACCTAGCGAAGGGCTGCTAGGAGTCTAAGACCTAGCGAAGGACTGCTAGGCACCAGGCGAAGGACTGCTTGGTACCAAAGACCTAGCGAAGGATTGCTAGGCACCAGGCGAAGGACTGCTTGGTATTGACTACCTAGCGAAGGACTGCTAGGCACCTGGCGAAGGACTGCCAGGCAAATGTCCAACCGGAGGAGCCAGTTGGCAACAGGTAAATTCTCCTGATAGGAGTAGGTGAGGATGCTTTCCCCGTCGAGGGAACAGTAGGCGTCTGTTCGACCTAGGGTTCCATTTTGGAGACCCAAAGTCAGAACCAAGACAGCTATGACTGTAAAATTCACTAACATTCTTGCTTTGTTTTGTTTGGTACTAACCCTGGATGCAGGAACGAAGGAACAAGTTTCTACAGCTCAGAACGCCCCAAAGGAGAGGGGCAGCAGCTGGGTTAGGCGCCCGGGAGGTCCCGGGTGCCCAAGGTCAAAGCCAAACAAGAGTTGAGCAAGAAAACGATTCGGAAGCTCAGTGGGCCGGGCGCCCCCAAGCTCCCGGGCGTCCCCGTGGTCCCGGGCGCCCCGGATGCCTCGGGCGCCCTGGGTCCAAGCCAACAAAGCAATTGGATTGAAGTTAGCCGAGAAGCCAGCAAGACCAAGTCATACAGGGCACCCTCTGTGTCCCGGCCGCCCCCGTCAAACCTCGAGCCCGATCCTGGAGGGATAAGGGCTGACCGAGTTTCGGGTGAAGGTTTGCGGATCGAGAGACGCGTGGAGGGCGCCCCCAGGTGCACTATAAAAGGGGCTCGACCCCCAAGGCTTCGAAACACACTTTTTCAACGCCTCAACACTTTTCGCTCAAGCGCTCTGCTTCGGAAACTTCTGATCTCGAGGTTCTAGCGCCGACGACGACCCTACGCACCGAAGAATGATCCACACCAGGCGTCGATAACGAAGAGTTAGATTTTTGTTTTTACTGCAATACTACTGTACAACTTTCTGTAAAACTTTGCGCATTATAGAATTGCCCGCAGTAAACGGTCAAGGACCGTGGGCCTTGGAGTAGGAGCCGACCGCGACTCCGAACCAAGTAAAAAACCTTGTGTTCACGTTTGTTGTTTTAATTTCCGCTGTGCATTCTCTATCTTATAATCCGAAATGGTTTTACGATATTCACCCCCCCTCTATCGTATTCTATCGATCCAACATATTTTTCAAGTTGTTAAATAGATTTAGACTCGAATGTAACTCGAGTTTTCCTAATTTGTAATGTACAAAACGAGGAGTGGAATGCCCATTGAATGTGGTCAAAGCTAACTCAAGATGTAATTATAAGATAACTTGGGCAATTATACTAAGTCTTGGGCAATTAGCCAAAGCTAACTCAAGATGATGTGTAATGTCGATCATGACCCTTTGTTTCCAAGAGTTGCATAAGATGTAATTGGTAAAATATTGTCTATCTAATTATACCTTGTCTTGGGAGATTAGCTAAAGCTAAATCAAGATGAGGTATATATAGATCTTGTCTCACATGAATGTGGTCGCTATTTGGTTTTGAGCTAATAGTGTGGGCAAATTCAGTTTGTCTACATCCATAACTACCCCATACCGAAACTCTACAATTCAGTGGAAGTATCATTTAATTAAAGGCCTAATTAAATGATCTAGATATTATACTTATTTCTGCATGTTTTACTGTTGAAGATCACCATGTCATCTAACACATCAAATTCTCTCTCTCTACGATCTGTCCTTGAGAAGGACAAGCTCTGTAACGCCTGCTTTTTTTTTCTTTTCATAAAGCGGCGTTACGTTAACATAAGTAGGGCAGGTGGACCTCATAAGGCAGCGGAATAACTTTAATCTTACACATACATGCACCTACTACCATTCCTAACATAATGACATGGGAACTTGGCAATTGACTTCATACTTAGCATCATATCATGTCATACTTAACATCATGTCATAGAGTCACATAAGTCATCATTCAAGCACATAAGTAGCAAAGGTAAAGTTCTAGCATAAGACGAGTAAACATATTGTTTTCTTGGCCAAGTCACTACGACACACATGCATTCTTGCCCTCCTGCTGCTTCCTTATTGTCCCCTTGCGTGATCTGCGGTATAAGGAAATAAGACTATAAGCACACAGGCTTAGTAAGACTCTTTCCTACTCATTAAAACCGTTCATCACTTGATCATGAGCACATGAAACATTAACATAACTTGGTGCTCTACATAGAACATAAGTATCTAAAATCATTTAGCATGACTTAGTTCTTACATAGTACATGGACATAAGATTTCACTTAACATGGCATGAACATAAACATAAGTAAACATTCTTAGCATGGCATGATATATGGCATAAACATAAACATAAGTAAATATTCTTAACATGGCACGATACATGGCATAACATAAACATAAGGTATGAACCAACCTGTATGGCATAAACATAGGCATGCTTTCTAACATAGCACATGGCATCTTCTTAACATAATCATAACATAAATCGTTTACTATCATGCATATGTCTTAACATGAAACATAAGCATAAGACATTACTATCATGGCATAATGCATAACATGAATGAATGCATGAGTCAAATGCATATACATAAGGATGCTTAACTTTTAAAATCATACTTTTAAATACTTAAACATAATCATAACATCATTGGGGGTCCCGGCTTGTACCACATACATACATCATAAGCGCGCATCCCTAAGTAAATACGAGGTAGCGAGCCCCGACCTACTAGGGTAAGGACAGCATAGTCGGTAGTCCCAGAACCGGGGCGTTCTTAAGGTGCCCATCCCTGTTGCACAGCTTCGGTAGTGCCAGAACCGTGGACAGCATAGTCGGTAGTCCAAAATCGGGGCGTTCTTAAGGTGCCCATCCCTTGGACCCATACTTCGGTCTGGTACAAGCCCATTCATAAAGTAAAATACTTTATATGCTTCATCATTCATAAGACATGACATGCATCTTTATTCATAAAACATGGCATGCATCTTCATTCATAAACATGACATGCATCTTCATTCATAAACATGGCATGCATCTTCATTCATAAAACATGGCATGCATCTTCATTCATAAACATGGCATACATCTTCTATTCATAAAACATGGCATGCATCTTCATTCATAAAACATGGCATGCTTACATAAAACATCATTCCTATTCCTAGTGCTTGCATGATCATGACATCTAAGGTAAGCATTGCATTATATTCATTGAACATGATATATTTACATAGACCATTCTCCTAATCCATGGAGCTTGCATGATCATGATACCTATGGTAAGCATTGCATTTCATTCATAAACATGGTATCTATCACAAGCATGAATAGGTAGAACTTCCATAAACATGCTACCTACTATCCAAGTGCATGGCATAGAACATAAGACATTCATGAATAACCCTATTAAGCATGACATCTAATCATAAACATACAAACATGAAATATGGTACTTAAGGTTAGGGTTATAAGTAACATCATTTCTACCACATGCTTGAACCTATATATATATACTTCATGATAAGCCATAAACCATCATTCTTCAAACCCTAACTCCTCCGATACCCTATTTAGCTTGCTTGGCCGAAACTTATAAGGGGGAGTTCCATCATTTAAATTAATGTAAGGTAGCATAAAAAAAAGGAACAACCATACCTTACCCATAAGGCCATAAGAAGCCATTAGGGCTCATAATTAGGGTTCACCCTAACTTTTAGCCCTATTTTTCTTGCTTGTCCGAAACATGCTTGGACCATGGGTGCATGAATAAATTCATAAAATTTCCAATTAATCATCTAACACCTTCCATACCATACCATAGGAGCCATTGGACCCCTTACTTGAGGTAAGCCCTAACTTCTTGCCCTAGAACCCTTCTTGGCCGAAACCTTTAGGAACACAAGACCTTGTGAAAATTCACATAAATCCCTTCAACCTCCCCTTGTATCATAAGGGTACATAAGGTACATAATTGAAGGGTTAAATCCAAATCCTAGCCATGGAATCCTTATGATGGTCCAAACCCTAAAGGGTCTTAGGGTACTCCAAAAATTTCCAAAAATTATATTTATTCTATAAACATCATGAGAACACATTAGAAAACATGATCAAGATTTTTAACATCATCATGGACCCAAAAACCCTAGTGGCCGAAAGTCATAGGGTTAGGGTTCATGGCTCTTTTCCTTTTTTTCCAACATAAAATCTCAAACAAGACTTTCATATCATGGTAAACTTCAAGGAGAGCTATTATACCACAGGTGAGGGAGTCTTACCTTAGACTATCTTGATTATCGACCTTAGGTTTGAGAGAAGGATGAAGATCTTGTTGTCTCTTGACCACCCCTAGCCTTTACACCCTTGTGAAAGCCTTGGATCTTGGAATAGAGACCTTCTTGTGAATTTTTCCCAAGGGAAAACCCACCTTGGAATTTCGGCCAAGATGAAGAAGGAGGAGGGGAGAAGGGTGACTTGATGGAAGAAGAGAAGTAACCCCCCATGCCCTCTCTTTATAACACTTTAAGGAGGTAAATGAAGAGTCTCTTCCCTCCATGACCCTTCATCTTCCCCTAAATCTTAACCAAAAATCCACTTCATCCTCTATTAGCACTCCCTTGCTAGGTGAATTGGTTAGAGCATGCATGGTGGTACAAGAGGACCAAGGTTCGATCCTTGGTCCATGCACATTATTTTTTTATTTTTCCCATAATTCCGAAAATTCCCTAAAAATTCCCCCATAATCATGTTAATATTCCTCATTAACCCCTTTATATTTATATTAATTTTTACCTAAAATCCACCAATAATTATGGTACTAAAAAGCCCATATAAGGCCCATTAGTACTTAGTTTTCTAAATTTAAATGAGAAAACATGGATTTCTAGGCCAAAATTCGTATTAACATTTCTAGGTCCCTCGGAAAATTATCTAGACATGCTCAATATTTTAAAGAAAATATTAAGAGAATTTTCCGGGTCGTTACAATCCCCCATACCTCGTGAAAGTTCGTCCTCGAACTTAGAATAACTCCGGGTACTTGCGCCTCATCTCATCCTCGCGTTCCCAGGTAGCTTCCTTAAACCGTTGACTTTGCCATAGGACTTTGACTAAGGGTACCTCCTTACTCCTTAGCTTCTTGACTTTCCTATCCAAAATCTGGATAGGTCTGCTTTCATAACTTAGGTCCTCCTGAACTTGTACTGCCTGTGGCTCGATCACTTGGTCCATATTTGGGATACACTTTTTAAGCATGGACACATGGAATACGTTATGGATAGCCGACATCTCTGGAGGCAGCTCTAGCTCATATGCCACCTTACCGACTCTTTTCAGAATCAGGTACGACCCCACATAACGCGGACTTAGTTTTCCTTTCTTCTCAAATCTTGTCACCCCTTTCATAGGAGCCACTTTGAGGAACACCAAATCTCCAACGTTAAATTCCAGTGGTCTACTCCTGACATCTGCATAACTCTTCTGTCGGCTCTGAGCAGCTTCTATCCGTTGTCGAATATTCTGTATAGCTCGGGTGGTACTGTCGATGACATCCGTTGTGAGCCCCATTTCCTTCTTTTCACCACTTTCGTACCAACAGATCGGAGACCTACATCTCCTCCCGTACAAAGCTTCATAAGGTGTCATTCCGATAGTAGCCTGGTAGCTATTGTTGTATGCGAATTCCGCTAAGCATAGATATCGACACCAACTTCCTTTGAAATCCAGGGCACAAGCTCGCAACATGTCTTCTAGTACTTGATTCACCCGTTCAGTCTGCCCGTCAGTCTGAGGGTGAAAGGCGGTACTAAATCGTAATTTAGTGCCGAGAGACTTCTGAACACAATCCCAAAAATGCAAGTAAAGCGACCATCCCTATCTGAGATGATGGTCTTGGGAACTCCATGAAGTCTGATTATTTCCTTAACATATAATTGAGCTAGTGTCATCAATAACTCCATGGTATATGCATATGCCATAATTATATGCTTATTTTAATTATGGATAACCTAACAATAGTAGGCTTTCGAAATATTAGTTCTCAACCTGAGTTACGAATTATATTAGTTGTATGGTTCTTATAGAACAGATGAGATTCTATTTATTGTATTACCATAGAATAACTTAAGGAAATCTTATATATTATATATAAGATAACAGTGAAATATTCATTGATAGTACTAATATCTTTAATTAGTATGAAAATATAATGAACCCATAATCTGTAATAAATGTTAATATAATTAGGACCCTACCCTATGCGTCCCAACCTAAGTTATACCGTATGACTTATACCATTAATTATATTAGTATTAGTATCATGGAACTAATGTATATGCTAACCTAGGTGAGGGTGTTATAATCTTATGTATGTAGGCTATTAGAAAATTTTCTACGTGTGACTATATTATAGATTATACATAATACCATAGAATTTTTATATTATTATTATTTGCTTCATGTAATATAATACAATTATATTATACGATTGGTAACTCATATAATGTACAGGTTATATAACATTTCGTTAACATTAGGTTCACCTTAACTACTAACATTATGATAGTGCTCAATTCATACCATGTTTATGAACATAAGGTTGAGTCACACTAATGACTAATTGTATTATCACTAACTTAGACCTTATTGGTTCACCAAAAACTAACCGAACTCAATGAAATAAATGAGTTGCCATCATGCCCATAATGAAGAATATCATGGCAGTAACTAGCACTCTCTCGTTCATCTCCCCTTGACCTGCCTCAGGATCTTCTACCGTTTCCATCGGATCCTCTTCTTCTATCTCCGGAACCTCCTCGGCCACTTCGGGGTCTTCCTCAAACATCTCGAGCATCTCAGGATCTTCCTCGATCATCGGGTCTTCCTCAAACATCTCGAGCATCTCAGGATCTTCCTCAAACATCTCGAGCATCTCGGGGTCTTCCTCAATCATCTCGGGCTCCTCCTCAAACATCTCGGGACCCTCCTCGTACATCTCGCGGTCCTCCTCATACATCTCAGGATCCTCCTCGTACATCTCGGGATCTTCCTCAGAGTCCCCCAGATCCTCCGGAAACTCATGCCGCAGAAGTTGCCTACATAATTCCGTATATGAGATACGACATCCTTGCTGCCCCCAGATCAGATAAGCAGCCTCTCTCGCACGATTGGGCAACGAACGAAACAGAGCTCCAATCCTATGATCATCCATGATTGGAAACCCTTCCTGCTCGAGCTTCCAGAATAGCCGGTCCAACTTCCCATATTGCCTTGGATCCCAAGGACCGGACTATACTCCACCTCTTCTATTTGCTCCAGCAGCTCACGACTCCGCCCCTGGTAACGACTCGTGGTGCCAATCTCATGCAACATCTGGAATTGAAAAAAAAAACACAGTCAGTACAGAACTGACAAAAACCAGTACAGAACTAGTTTTTTTTTCCAATTCACAAATATATACAGAGGAAAGCACACACGATAAACTCAGTTTCCTTCACCTTAATAATTACTATATTACATTTTTTTTCTATCCCTACCCGCATATCCAATCCTAAGTATTTGATTTCATAAAAGAAGATAAAATATCGTTCATAGTCACATATCCTAAAGTACTTTTCATCATAAACATCGTTCATACTTGCATATCCTAAAACCATAAAACATCCTAAAAGTGCTTACTATCATAAAATATGCAGAAAGGTACTTACTTGGAAGCGGCAGGAAGAGGGCTTGATGTGTGTGTAGTGAGATGACAACTGCTCTGATACCAACCTGTAACGCCCGCTTTTTTTTTTCTTTTCATAAAGCGGCGTTACGTTAACATAAGTAGGGCAGGTGGACCTCATAAGGCAGCGGAATAACTTTAATCTTACACATACATGCACCTACTACCATTCCTAACATAATGACATGGGAACTTGGCATATTAACTTCATACTTAGCATCATATCATGTCATACTTAACATCATGTCATAGAGTCACATAAGTCATCATTCAAGCACATAAGTAGCAAAGGTAAAGTTCTAGCATAAGACGAGTAAACATATTATTTTCTTGGCCAAGTCACTACCACACACATGCATTCATGCCCTCCTGCTGCTTCCTTATTGTCCCCTTGCGTGATCTGCGGTATAAGGAAATAAGACTATAAGCACACAGGCTTAGTAAGACTCTTTCCTACTCACTAAAACCGTTCATCACTTGATCATGAGCACATGAAACATTAACATAACTTGGTGCTCTACATAGAACATAAGTATCTAAAATCATTTAGCATGACTTAGTTCTTACATAGTACATGGACATAAGATTTCACTTAACATGGCATGAACATAAACATAAGTAAACATTCTTAGCATGGCATGATATATGACATAAATATAAACATAAGTAAATATTCTTAACATGGCACGATACATGGCATAACATAAACATAAGGTATGAACCAACCTGTATGGCAAAACATAGGCATGCTTTCTAACATAGCACATGGCATCTTCTTAACATAATCATAACATAAATCGTTTACTGTCATGCATATATCTTAACATGAAACATAAGCATAAGACATTACTATCATGACATAATGCATAACATGAATGAATGCATGAGTCAAATGCATATACATAAGGATGCTTAACTTTTAAAATCATACTTTTAAATACTTAAACATAATCATAACATCATTGGGGGTCCCCGGCTTATACCACATACATACATCATAAGCGCGCATCCCTAAGTAAATACGAGGTAGCGAGCCCCGACCTACTAGGGTAAGGACAGCATAGTCGGTAGTCCCAGAACCGGGGCGTTCTTAAGGTGCCCATCCCTGTTGCACAGCTTCGGTAGTGCCAGAACCGTGGACAGCATAGTCGGTAGTCCAAAACCGGGGCGTTCTTAAGGTGCCCATCCCTTGGACCCATACTTCGATCCGGTACAAGCCCATTCATAAAGTAAAATACTTTACATGCTTAATCATTCATAAGACATGGCATGCATCTTTATTCATAAAACATGGCATGCATCTTCATTCATAAACATGACATGCATCTTCATTCATAAAACATGGCATGCATCTTTATTCATAAAACATGGCATGCATCTTCATTCATAAACATGGCATACATCTTCAATCATAAAACATGACATGCATCTTCATTCATAAAACATGGCATGCTTACATAAAACATCATTCTATTCCTAGTGCTTGCATGATCATGGCATCTAAAGTAAGCATTGCATTATATTCATTGAACATGATATATTTACATAGACCATTCTCCTAATCCATGGAGCTTGCATGATCATGATACCTAAGGTAAGCATTGCATTTCATCCATAAACATGGTATCTATCACAAGCATGCATAGGTAGAACTTCCATAAACATGCTACCTACTATCCAAGTGCATGGCATAGAACATAAGACATTCATGAATAACCCTATTAAGCATGACATCTAATCATAAACATACAAACATGAAATATGGTACTTAAGGTTAGGGTTATAAGTAACATCATTTCTACCACATGCTTGAACCTATATATATATACTTCATGATAAGCCATAAACCATCATTCTTCAAACCCTAACTCCTCCCATACCCTATTTAGCTTGCTTGGCCGAAACTTATAAGGGGGAGTTCCATCATTCAAATGACATGTAAGGTAGCATAAAGAAAAGGAACAACCATACCTTACCCATAAGGCCATAAGAAGCCATTAGGGCTCATAATTAGGGTTCACCCTAACTTTTAGCCCTATTTTTCTTGCTTGGCCGAAACATGCTTGGACCATGGGTGCATGAATAAATTCATAAAATTTCCAATTAATCATCTAACACCTTCCATACCATACCATAGGAGCCATTGGACCCCTTACTTGAGGTAAGCCCTAACTTCTTGCCCTAGAACCCTTCTTGGCCGAAACCTTTAGGAACACAAGACCTTGTGAAAATTCACATAAATCCCTTCAACCTCCCCTTGTATCATAAGGGTACACAAGGTATATAATTGAAGGGTTAAATCCAAATCCTAGCCATGGAATCCTTATGATGGTCCCAAACCCTAAAGGGTCTTAGGGTACTCCAAAAATGTCCAAAAATTATATTTATTCTATAAACATCATGAGAACACATTAGAAAACATGATCAAGATTTTTAACATCATCATGGGCCCAAAAACCCTAGTGGCCGAAAGTCATAGGGTTAGGGTTCATGGCTCTTTTCCTTTTTTTCCAACATAAAATCTCAAACAAGACTTTCATATCATGGTAAACTTCAAGGAGAGCTATTATACCACAGGTGAGGGAGTCTTACCTTAGACTATCTTGATTATCGACCTTAGGTTTGAGAGAAGGATGAAGATCTTGTTGTCTCTTGACCACCCCTAGCCTTTACACCCTTGTGAAAGCCTTGGATCTTGGAATAGAGACCTTCTTGTGAATTTTTCCCAAGGGAAAACCCACCTTGGAATTTCGGCCAAGATGAAGAAGGAGGGGGGGAGAAGGGTGACTTGATGGAAGAAGAGAAGTAACCCCCCATGCCCTCTCTTTATAACACTTTAAGGAGGTAAATGAAGAGTCTCTTCCCTCCATGACCCTTCATCTTCCCCTAAGTCTTAACCAAATGTCCACTTCATCCTCTACTAGCACTCCTTTGCTAGGTGAATTGGTTAGAGCATGCATGGTGCTACAAGAGGTCCAAGGTTCAATCCTTGGTCCATGCACATTATTTTTTTATTTTTCCCATAATTCCGAAAATTCCCTAAAAATTCCCCCATAATCATGTTAATATTCCTCATTAACCCCTTTATATTTATATTAATTTTTACCTAAAATCCACCAATAATTATGGTACTAAAAAGCCCATATAAGGCCATTAGTACTTAGTTTTCTCAATTTAAATGAGAAAACATGGATTTCTAGGCCAAAGTTCGTATTAACATTTCTAGGTCCCTCGGAAAATTATCTAGACATGCTCAATATTTTAAAGAAAATATTAAGAGAATTTTTCGGGTCATTACAAGCTCAACGGAGCTAATTTCCTGGACTGGTACAAAAACTTGAGGATCATCCATAAGCAAGAATGAAAATTGTATGTCATAGAGCAACCACTTCCAGAAGAACCCACCACTGTCGTCACTTGCGTGGAAAAATATGCTTACAAGAAGCATCAAGATGATGCACTCGATGTATCATGCCTCATGCTTGCCACCATGAACTCTGAGCTTCAGAAGCAATATGAGAATATGGATGCACATGATATGGTTGAGGACCTAAAACAACTATATCAAGGGCAAGCTAGGCACGAGCGGTTTGAGGTTGTTGGTGCCGGAAGCACCAATATCGAACCTGTGTTTTGATAATGACAAAAGGTTCATAAGTTAAGGTGTTATTGTTGTAACGACCCGGAAAATTTTCTTAATATTTTCTTTAAAATATTGATCATGTCTAGATAATTTTCGAGGGACCTAGAGATATTAGTACGAACCTTAGGCTAGAAATCTATGATTTTCTCATTTATATTGAGAAATTAAGTACTAATGGGCCTTATATGGGCTTTCTAGTACCATAGTTATTGGTAGATTTTAGGTAAAAGTTAATATAAATATAAATGGGTTTTAATGAAGAATATTAGCATGATTATGGGTGAATTTTAAGGGAATTTCGAAATAAAATAAATAAATAAAAATAAAGTGTATGCACCAAGGATTGAACCTTGGACCTTTGTACTACCATGCATGCACTAACCAATTCACCTAGCAAGGGAGTGGTATGAGGGAATGAAGTGGATTTTTGTTAAGGCTAAAGGAAGTGAAGAGTCACATGAGAGAAGGCACCATGTCTCTTCACTTACCCCTCTTCATGGTGTTTAAATGAGAAGTAACTTAACAATTAAGATTCATTCTCTTCCCTTCATCCACCAAGCCACTTCTCTTCTTCCTCTTTCCCTTCTAGCCGAAACCTATAGGAAGGTTTTTCCCTTGGGAAAAGCTCACAAGAAGGCCTCTCCTTCAAGATCCAAGGTTTTTGTTCAAGGTGACAAAGGCTAGAGGTGGTAAAAAGGCAACAAGGTCTTCATCCTTCTCCCAAATCTAAGGTCTATAACCAAGATAATCTAAGGTAAGACTCCCTCACCTATGGTATAATAGTTCTCTTTGATGTTTATTATAATATGAAGTTTGGTTTGGGTTTGATGTCTAGAAAACCATGATTTAGACCCCTATAACTTTTGGCCACCATGGTTTTTGGGTCCAAGATGATGTTAAAAATCCCACTCATGCTTTCTAATGTTTTCCCATGATGAATATAGGTTAAAATATGATTTGGAGAATTTTTAGAGTACCCTAGTACCCTTTAGGGTTCGGCCAACACCATGAATCCATGGTTAGGGTTGGATCTAAACCTTCAAGTATGTATCTTGTGTATCTTCATGATACAAGAGAGGTTGAGGGTGATTTATGTGAATTTTCACAAGGCTTTCTAACCCTAAAGGTTTCGGCCAAGAAGGGTTCTAGGGAAAGGAGTTAGGGTTTGCTTCAAGTATGGGTTCCAAGGGCCCCTATGGTATGGTATGGTTGGTGAAATGTTTGATTGGGAATTTTATGGAATTTTTCCATGCACCCATGACCTTGTAAGGTTTCGGCCAACCCTAAGAAGTAGGGCTAAAGGTTAGGATTAACCCTAATCATGAGCTCTAATGGCTTCCTATGGCCTTATAGGTAATGTATGGTTGTTTCTTTACCTTATGCTACCTTACATGTCATTTGAATGATGGAACCCTTCCTTGCAAGTTTCGGCCAAGCAATGTAAATAGGGTTTAGGTGGAGTTAGGGTTTGAAGAATGATGGTTTATGGCTCATTATGATGTATATATAAAGGTTCAAGCATGTGGTAGAAATTATGTTACCTGTAACCCTAACCTTTGGTACTATGTTACATGGTTGTATGTTCATGTTAGATGTCATGCTTAATAGGGTTTATTCATGAACGTCTTATGTTCTATGCCATACACCTAGATAGTAGGTAACATGTTTATAGAAGTCCACCTATGCATGCTTGTGATAGATACTATACTTATGTATGAAATGTAATGCTTACCTTATGTATCATGATCATGCAAGCTTTATGGAAAAGGATGATGGTTTAAGTAAACATGTCATGTTCTATGAATATAATGCAATGTTTACCTTGTATGCCATGATAATGCAAGCACTATGAACAAGAATCATGTTTTATGAATGAAGATGCATGCCATGTTTTATGAAGGAAGATGCATGCCATGTTTTATGAATGAAGATAATGCTTATGCCTTTAAGGCATAATGATGCTATGCATTATGTATGAACAACGAAAGGTCAAGTATGCTTTATGTCATGCTTCATGTAACAAAGATATATTATGTCTAAGTATGCTATGAATGTCTTATGAATGATGAAGCATGTAAAGTTATTTTACTTTATGAATGGGCTTGTACCGGACCGAAGTATGGGTCCAAGGGATGGGCACCTTAAGAACGCCGCGGTTCTGGACTACCGACTATGTTGTCCACGGTTCTGGGACTACCGAAGCTGTCCTACATGTATGGGCACCTTAAGAACACCCCGGTTCTGGACTACCGACTATGCTGTCCACGATTCTGGGACTACCGTAGCTATCCTTACCTTAGTAGGTCGAGACTAGCTACCTCGTATTTACTTAGGGATGCGCACATATGATGTATGTATGTGGTACAAGCCGGGGACCCCAATGATGTGATGATTATGTTTAAGTATGTATATGTATGATTTTAAAAACTAAGCATCCTTATGTATATGCATTCAACTCATGCATTCATTCATGTTATGCATTATGCCATGATAGTAAGGTTTTATGCTGATGTTTCATGTTAAGAAATATGCATGATAGTAAACGATTTATGTTTAAGTTTATGATAAGAAGATGCCCATATGCTATGTTAGAAAGCATGTCATGTTAAGTATAATTATGCTTACGTTTATGTCATGTATCATGCTATGTTAAGTTTATGTATGTTTATGTTTATGCCATGTATCATGCCATGTTATGTTTATTTATGTTTATGTTCATGCCATGTGTTATGCCATGTAAAATATAATTATGCTTACGTTTATGTCATGTATCATGCTATGTTAAGTTTATGTATGTTTATATTTATGCCATGTATCATGCCATGTTATGTTTATTTATGTTTATGTTCATGCCATGTGTTATGCCATGTTAAGTGTATTTTATGTTCATGCACTATGTGAGAACTATGTCATGCTAAATGATTTTAGGTGCTTATGTCCTATGTAGAGCACCAAGTTATGTTAATGCTTCATGTGCTTATGATTAAGTGATGAATGGATTTAGTGAGTAGGAAAGAGTCTTACTAAGCATATGTGCTTATAGTTTTATTTTCCTTATACCGTAGATCACGCAAGGGGACAATAAGGAAGCTGCAGGAGGGCAAGAATATGTGTGTGGTAGTGACTTGGTCAAGAAACAATATATTACGAGTCTTATGCTAAACTTTACAATTGCTACTTATGTGCTTGAATGATGACTTATGTGACTTCATGATATGATGCTAAGTATGAAGTTAATATGCTAAGTTCCCATGCCATTATGTTAGGAATGGTAGTTAGATGCATGTGTAAGTTTAAAGATATTCCGCTGCATTATGATGTTCACATGCCCTACCTATGTTAACGTAACGCCGCTTTATGGAAAAAAAAAGTGGGCGTTACAATTGTGATCTAATGAACTTGTTGAAGTGCGCAGGAAAAGTCCTAGGTAAACTTGGCACGAAGTCCTGATTCAAGGAATTGGGCAATAAGTCCTGGCCGAGGGCTGGGCACCTAAGTCCTGACATTGGGTTGGGCAATAAGTCCTGGTCGCAGACTGGGCACGAAATCCTAATTTGAGGAATTAGGTAATAAGTCATGGCTGAGCGCTGGGCACCGAAGACCTGACCGGGGGTTGGGCAATAAGTCCTGGTCACGGACTGGGCACGAAGACGTGATCCGGAGGATTGGGCAAAAGTCCAATCGGAGGAGCGGGTTGGCAAAAAGGTAAACTCTTCTGAGAGGAGTAGGCGAGGACGCGTTCCCCGTAGGAGGGAACACTAGGCGTCGGTTCGACCTAGGGTTCCATTTTGGAAGCCCAAAGTCAGAACCAAGACAGCTCTGGCTGTTAACTGGACTTAACAAATATATTATTTGTGTTTTGAACTAAGCCTGGTTGCAGGAACAAAGGTTGTAGTGTTTTGCTTCCCAGGCGCCTGAATGGAGTCAGGCGCTTGTATGATCAGGCGCCTGTATGGTGATAGGCGCCCCAGATGAAGGGTGTTCCAAGCAGTCTTGAAGCAAAGCCTCCACGTCAGCAAATGAGGCGCCTGTGTTGATACAGGCGCCCCAGTCAACTCAGGTGCCTCAGTTGAAGGGATAAGAGTTTGCCAAGTCTGCGGATGAGGATTCGCGCAGATAGAGACACGTGTCAGCCGCCCCCTTCAACATAGGCGCCCTAGAAGCCTATATAAATAGGGGTTCACCCCTTGCTTCCAGACACAACTGCTTCCAATGAATTCATTCAAGCGCTCTGCTCCAAACGCTCCATGCTCAAGTCTCAAGCGGCAACGACTACCCGTGGCTCCGATCTTCGAATCTTCTCCGATCGTCGGTATAATTTTTAATTAATTACTGTATTTAAATTCTGTATTCGAACTTCAACTTTGTAATACTTTTGTGAAATATAGAATTGTCCAACATAAACGGTCAAGGACCATGGGCCTTGGAGTAGGAGTCGATCTAGACTCCGAACCAATTAAAAGAAAATCGAGTTAGCATTGTCTTGCAATTTTCTGCTGCGTATTACTCTTATTTTTTTGAATTTTATTTTTATCGATATTCACCCCCTCTATCGATTCTAAACGATCCCACAGAGGTGTCTAAGGCTCTATTTGTATGGAAGATGCAAGAAGGAACTCCTGTAGGAACTCACATACTCAAGATAATTGGGTATGTCGAGAACCTTGAAAGACTAGGATTTCTATTAGGCCATGAATTGGCCACGGACCTTATCCTGCAATCGTTGGTGGAAGGGTACAATCAATTTGTCATGAACTATAACATGAACAAAATTGACAAGCCTTTGCCAGAGATGCTCAGCTTGTTTAGAACTGTTAAACACAATCTCAAGAAAAGCAAGTCCAGTAATGTACTGATGGTATAGAAGGGTAAGGCAAATGGATGTCTAAGGGCATGGGTAAGACCCAAGCCAAAGGTAAGACCAACTCTACTGCACTGAAGGCCAAAGGCAGGGTGCCAATAGAAGGGACCTACTTCCACTGTGGTGAGATCGGACATTGGAAGAGGAACTGCAAACTCTATATGGAGGAAGTAAAGATGTGAGAATTCAGCCTTAGGTATTTTTGATATAGAGGTCAATCTATCTATTTCTTCTTATTGGGTATTAGATACTGGTTGTGTATCTTACATTTATACTAATGTGCAGGGCCTTTGAAGAGCTAGATTGTTGTCAAAGGGCGAAGTGGACCTATGAGTAGGCAATGGCTCAAGGGTTGCTGCTATAGCTGTACGAACAAATTCCTTGTCTTTGCCCACTAGGCATATCTTAGAACTAGAGGAGTGCTTTTATGTACCTGCACTAACTAAGAACATAATTTCTGTCTCTTGTTTGGATAAGAAAGGCTTTTCATTTGTCATAAATGATAAATGTTGTTTTATAATGTTAAATGACATGTTATATTGTAGTGCACCATTTATGAATGGACTCTATGTTCTAGACTTAAAGGACCCAATCTATAATATAAATATCAAATAGTTTAAACCAAATGATTCGAACCAAACATATCTCTGACATTGTCGCTTGGGTCATATAAATGAGAGTCGTATATCCCAGCTCAATAAGAATAGATTAATAGACTTATTTGATTTTGGATCATATGAGACATGCCAATCTTGTCTTCTAGGAAAGATGACCAAGACTCTATTTAGTGGACATAGCGATAGAGCGACAAACATGTTAGGACTCATACATACTAATGTATGTGACCCTTTCAATGTTGCAGCTAGAGGAGACTATTAGTACTTCATCACTTTCACTAATGATGTCAGTAGATATGACTATGTGTATCTCATGAAACACAAGTCAGAATCCTTTGAAAAGGTCAAAGAATTTAAGAATGAAGTACAAAACCAACTTGGCACGAGTATTAAGATGCTTCGATCACATCGAGATGGTGAATACCTTAGCGAAGAGTATCATGACCATCTAGCTGAGTGGGGATCATATCCCAATTCACTCCACCTGGAACACCACAGTGGAATGGTGTGTCCGAGCAGAGAAATCATACTCTATTAGATATGGTACGATCGATGGTGAGTCAGACAGATCTTCCTACTTTCTTCTGGGGATTCACTCTAGAGACGACTCTTTTCACACTTAATCGAGTTTCATCAAAAGTCATTATAAAGACACCATATATGATATGGACTAGGAAGAGTCCCACGATGTCTTTTATGAAGATTTGGGGTTGTGAGGCTTACGTTCGACATCAATTCTCTGAGAAATTAGGACCCAAATCAGACAAGTGCTATTTTGTAGGATATCCAAAGGAAACGAAGGGATATTATTTTTTCAATTCCACGCTAGGCAAAGAGTTTGTCGCTAGAAATGACGTTTTTCTAGAAAGAGAGTTTATCTTTATAAGAAATAGTGAGAGTAAAATCCATCTTGAAGATGTTTTAGATGCAAATAGTATTGAGGCCTTGATGGATATTGAACAGGCACCACAAAGTGTTGTGGATCATGAGATTGTTACAAAGAAGTTATGGAACAACAACTTGCTCAAGTAGACCAACCTCTTCGCAGATCTGATAGGATATGTCGTCAGCCTGAGAGATACTCATTTCTCTTATCTAACCATGATTACGTTATGCTTGTTGAGTTAAATGAGCCTACAACCTAACAAGAAGTAGTGATGAGCCTAAATTCTGAGAAATGACTAGAGGTCATGAGGTCCGAAATGGAATCTATGTACACTAACCAAGTATAGACTTTGGTTGATCCACCTGTAGGATTAAACCCATTGGGTGTAAGTGGGTCTTTAAGAGAAAGACTAACATGGATGGTTTTGTGCATACATATAAAGGGTGATTGGTAGCTAAAGGTTTCAAGCAGATTCATGTAATGATATAATGAAACTTTTTCACCAGTTGTGATGTTTAAATCTATTCGATCATGCTTACTATTGTAGCTTACCATGATCACGAGATCAGTAGATGGATGTCAAAATCATATTCCTGAATGGGAATCTACTCGAGGATGTGTACATGACACATCCTGAGAGTTTTGTAGATCCAGAGCATGCTAGAAAGGTATGTAAGTTGTAAAGGTCTATTTATGGGCTAAAGCTAGTTCCTCGAAGCTAGAATCTATGATTCAATGATGCAATCAAAGTGTTTGGTTTCATCAAGAATGATGATGAATCCTGTGTCTACAAGAGGTCTAGTGAGAGCACAATTATCTTCTTGATCTTGTATGTGGATGACATACTCCTCATTGGAAGTGATATCTCATCACTACAGCCAGTGAAGACGTGGCTAGGGAATTATTTCTCAATGAAAGACTTAGGAGAAACAACCTACATCCTAGGCATTAATATCTATAGAGATAGATATAAGATATTGCTTAGCTTAAGTCAAAGTACATATATTGACAAGGTGCTAAATCATTTTTCGATGCAGAATTCCAAGAAGGGATTTTTGCCGATGTCACATGGTGTGAGTCTTTCGAAGACTCAATGACCCTCTTCTAAGGAGGAGAGTGACCACATGGATCAGATCCATTATACATCCGCTATAGGGTCTATCATGTACACCATGCTTTGTACTCATCTAGATGTCACGTATACTTTAAGCACGATGAGTAGATAGCAGCCAGATCTAGGTGAAAGTCATTGGACACCTATCAAAAATATTCTTAAGTACTTACGAAAGATAAAAGAATATTTCTTGATATTTGGAGGCAATGAGGAGCTAGCTGTAAAGGATTATAGTGATGCAAGCTTCTAAACTGATAGGAATGATTTCAGATTATAGTCAGGTATGTATTTTACTTTAATGGTGGTGTTGTGAGTTTGAAGAGTTTGAAGCAAGATACAGTCACAGATTCTACAACAGAAGCCGAGTATATTGCTACGTCTGATGCAACAAAGAAGGTTGATTGGATCTGGAAGTTCATTAAAGAGCATGGTGTGGTTCCTAGTATAGCAGACTTGATACACCTCTATTGTGACAACAATGGGGCTATTGCACAAGCTAGGAACCTGGCTCTCATCATCGGACCAAACACATACTACGACGCTTCCATCTCATTTGAGAGATCATCGATAGAGGAGATGTGAGGATATGCAGAGTACCCATTAATGCTAATATCGCAGACCCTCTGACCAAGGCTTTGGCACAAAGGAAGCATGATGGTCACACTAGGTCAATGGGTATTAGATATTACAGTGATTGACACTAGTGCTAGTGGGAGATTGATTGTAGGAGGCCTAGAGCTAATTATGTGATGGTGGACTAGGGACTTTTGTATCATATTCTATTATAAATAAAGACAAAGTTTGGTTATTATACTTACTTTATATTTGTGTCAAATAACTAAGTATAATATTGTCCTTGTGTAGTAGGTTCTTATCTACATCATATCGATTGGTTGAATCGATAGTGAGATAATGTAGAGAACACTATACTAAACTATTCCTAGTCAAACATTAATATTCAAGGACAATAATAATGCATAGAGACTAGCATGTAGGTCAATTGATGACTTGAGCTCACAAGCCATGAATATATGATATTAAGTTGAGACATGGGTATACATTAGAGAATATGTACTGAATTGACCCGTCATAAGAATGTTTCATAGATTGTCATATAAGTGTAATGAACTTTATCATGTGACTATTAGTATGAATAGTTCTTAGACCTGAAGTCACTAAGGTTCGCTACATAAGCAGTTATGTACGTTGTATCGTCAAACATCACCCGTAATGGGGTGGACTATAAAGGCGATCATTGGGTATGTAGTGATTATGCGGAGGGATGTGAGTGATGTAGATGTGATCTATCCCTCCTATACGACGTGTAACGACCTGACCCATTTGGTGGCCCATTTGGCGACCCCTTTATTTTTCTGTGGGTCGTCGACCGTCGACCGTGCCATTACTCACTAGGACTTTCCACCCTGGCCAGTGGATTTTTGCCTTCCCCAAGATTCGTACTAGAGTTTATGAATCCTGGTAACCAATTGAGCTTGGTTACCAGGATTCATAAACTCTAGTACTTAAGCTTGGAGGTCTAGGGTTCTAATCCTGGGGAAGATAAAAATCCATTGGCTAGAGGTGGGAAGTCCTAGTGAGTAATGTCACGGTCGACGACCCACAGAAAAATAAAGGGGTCGCCAAATGGGCCGCCAAAGGGGTTGGGTCGTTACATAAAATGGTGTCTTTTTATTGTAATGACCCGACCCATTTGGCGACCCCCTTATTTTTCTGTGAGTCGTCGACGGTCGGCCATCGACTTGTCGTTACTCACTAGGACTTCCCACCCCTGGCCAGTAGATTTTTGCCTTCCCCAGGATTCGAACTCTAGACCTCCAAGCTTAAGTACTAGAGTTTTGAATCCTAATAACCAATTGAGTCTGGCATAATTGGTTACCAGGATTCATAAACTCTAGTACTTAAGCTTGGAGGTCTAGAGTTCGAATCCTGGGGACGGCAAAAATCCACTGGCCAGGGGTGGGAAGTCCTAGTGAGTAACGACACGGTCAACGGTCGACGGTTGATGACCCACAGAAAAATAAGGGGACACCAAATGGGCCGGGTCATTACATGACGGGAATGATATCTGTGGGCCCCTTTATCGAGTAAGACTATTAAAACGCATGACCATGCACAAATGAGTCAATATTAGATATTAGGCTCATTTGTTTGTGTGTGTTTACTCGAGGATGACATGGTCTATGCCTCATTGGTCAATCTAGATATCGAGGATAGAAGGATAAGGTCATACATTGTCATAGTCATGGAGGTTAAGTCGGATCTTGACTTTCTCGTTACTTAGGTAGCAATGATGCATTGCTAGATATCGCTTATTGCTTATCATAGTCACGGAAGTCATGCATTGCTTGTTTCAGTTGGGTAGAATTTTACTTAGTTTCATAATTGAAGATAATCAATTTAAATTTAGTTCATGGATTTGAAATTTGAATTTTGAATTTTAATTAGTTAATTAAAATTTTAGATTTATTTATTAGCATTAAATACTATAAGAATTATTAGAATTTGAGATTTAGATTATTAATATTTAAGTTTCTAAGATTTAAAATAAAATTTGAATTTGTGACTAATTAAAATTAAAGTTTTTAATATTTGTGATTAAAATTTATGTTTTTAAGAGTTAAAATTGAATTTAAAATTTAATTAAGATTTAGGTTTTTAAATTTGTGACTAATTAAAATTAAAGTTTTAAATATTTGTGATTAAAATTTATGTTTTTAAGAGTTAAAATTGAATTTAAAATTTAATTAAGATTTAGGTTTTTAAATTTCAATTTAAGATTTATGTTTCCAAGAATTGAATTTGAATTTAAGATTTAATTAAGATTTAAGATTTTAAGAATTGTGATTAATTATGATTTAAGTTTTTAAGAATTATGATTAATTAAGATTTAAGTTTTTAAGAGTTACATTTGTATTTAAGATTTAATTAAGATTTAAGTTTTTAAGAATTGTGTTTAATTAAGATTTATGTGTTTAAGAATTGTGATTAATTAAGATTTAGGGTTTTAAGAATTTTGGTTAATTAAGATTTAGGGTTTTAAGAATTGAATAATAATTTTGGGTTTAATTCCATCATTTTCTTTAATTCAAAAAATTCTGTTTCATCTATTATTTCTTTTGATTTTAATTTTTGAATTTGATTTAATACTTATATTTTAATTTAATTCTTATAAGCTTATTTAATTATAGTTTTAATTTTTTATAAATTCATCTTCATATTTAGAATCATATTATTGTTCATCATCAGAGTTATATCACAATTAATAAAAGTTGTATCATTAACTTCAAAATAAGTAGAATAATATTCAGGATTACTAATTAAGGTTGTCTTATTATCATCAAAATAAGTAGAATAATAAATTAAGGATTCTTAATTATCTTCAAGGTTATTAGAATTATCTTTATTTTGAGATTTATTAATTAAGGTTTGATTATTATAATGATTAATTAAGGCTTGATTATTATATTCATAATTATTAATTAAAGTTTTATTATTTCTTCAGAATGATTAATTAAGGTTTGATTATTATCTTCAGAATTATTAATTAAAGTTTGATTATTATATTCAGAATTATTAAAATTATTTTTAGAATTATTTAATTATTAAAAATATTAGAATTAATATCTAAAATAATAGCATTAATAGTAATGATTAAGGAATTAATATTCAATATTCTACCATTATTAATGTTTGATTTGATACTATTACTAGCTAATTTATCACGCAAGATATTTAGCTTACTATATAGAAAATCTAATTTACTCAAAAATTTAAATGTTATATTTGCATGCATAGGAATATTTTTGAAAAGAAAATTATCATATACATTTGAATCTAAGTTGACAAGAATATTTCAGTAAGAATTAAAATTTTGTACCTTCATTACCTTTTTCTCATTTTCTGGCATTTTGGACTAGCTTATCCTCCAGTCTGGACACTAGTTCTTGTAGTACCCATGGTTTTGGCACTTAAAGCACATGATGTGGCTCTTGTTCCTCCAGGCTCCTAGTGCTGGTACCTCCGTTACCGCCTGTGATGACGTACGAATCTTACGAGTAGGATACTGGTTTTTATAGTGCCCTCTCTCCCTGCACTTAAAACAAATTATGTGAAATTTAAAATTAGACATTATAAAATAAATATACCTCTTTCACCCTTGACTCCCCCTCAATTCCTAGCCTTCTTCTCCTTCGGCGGTGAGTCCGATCAGAGCCACCTGCTCTGATACCAATTGTGGGATTGGTGGCATCAATAGAGGGGTGAATACTGACATGTATTCTTTTCGCGAAACTTCATCATCCGTTCGTTCGTTCTTGCTACCAGAGTGTTAGTATACAGCGGAATATTAAATAAGAAAAACACACAGCAATAACTCGCGGGATTTACTTGGTTCCCAACCCCCATAGGTCAGTACATCCAAGGCCTAATCACAGGTAGTGTTCGTCCACTTGTGGTCTCCTTTCCAGAATTTTCAGAGGCAGAGAAACTCCTCTTACAGTTTATGTACAAGCAATGAAATGATAATAATATAAGTACACCTTTGCAACATGCAAACCAAATGTGAAAGTCTCGGCCAACTTTGGAAGTCCGAAGCACTGCGCACTTCTTCTTGGAGCCTCTTTGGTTGCAGAGCTTCGTCTGAGCACTTTTTCTTCACAGAGAATGAGTAGACCGATGGGAAAGATGATGTGCTAAATAAAGGGGTCGAACCTGTAAGATGTGTATACTGAAAGACATGACTTTTATTATATGAACATCTTTATTATGAAAAGAGAATCACGACTACATTAGGTGTTTGTTTATAATAGTACATACACGAAGTCCAATTACTTTGCATTATAGATAACATGGTGTGTGGTGTCACACGGAAGATCGTGTTATCAGTTCCTTGATTAGTATAAATAATGGCCCACAACCAAGATGGAATTGGACAACCCATCGGGATGGTTGTAGTGTAATTAGGTGTGGTTGGTCTTGACCATAGAATTACACTAGTGTGCTATGAGTACATTAAGCAGGACCAAAACCCGAGGTTATCCAATTTATACTGACTAGATAATTGGATAGGACCTCAGTTTATATTATGGAGTATGATCCCTTAATCCCGAAATAATATCGGGCATATATTATTAATTATTATTTTTTTAATTTATCAATGGGCGAGATCTATTCTGTTAGATCGATAGACCCGGTAAGTTGGGAGATAATATTAATATTATGATGCGCCGATGATTATTGACTGAATCAGTGTCCTGGTGAGTCAGGATGATAATGCCCCCTTGATGAGCTCAAAAGGTTCATCATGCTAAACCCTGCAGGTGGATTTGATCTGACACGATGATAAGGTTGAGTGGTACTAATCAAGGATCCAGAAGTAAATGAATTTAAATTCTTAGTAATTTAATTAATTAACGAGCATACGAGATCTTAAACACAGGGGGATGGACGACTCGTAATATGTGTAGCCCATATGAAAAATGGGGGTTGGTGAGAAAGTTCAATTAAGATCCTTTACTAGAATATATCTTAATTAATGGATCGAGTTTGGATCCATTAGTGGGCCAAGAACCAACTCCTCCTCTTGGTCCCTACCTTAGCCCTATAAATACCCTATGAGATCAAGAAACCAAGCCTAATCCAAGAGTTGATAACCAAGCCTCTCTCCTCTCTTCTCTCTCACTCACCCTCTTAGGGTTTCGGCGACACAAGAAGGGAAGAAGGGGTTCTCCCCTTCGGTTCTCTTGCTCTCTCCACCAAGCTTCGGCTGAGGCTCAAGGAAGCAAGGTAGAGACCTCCTCTACCTTGCGTGGGGCTCAGGGAGGGCGGAGGACGCGTCGGTTGCCGGTGGGAGGCGGCGCAACCAAGGGTTTCAGCGACGCCGCAACCTTGAGGGAGAAGGCATTAAGGGGGCTGTTTGGGTGAGGAAGAAGGAGAACTTCATCTTCTTCTCCTTCCTCTCAAGGAGCTCTGCTGGTCTGGAGGCCTCACGGCAGCTCCGGCGGGCGGCAGCGCAAAGGGAGAGGAAGAAGGGGCCGGCGGCGCATGGACAACCCTAAGCTAGGGTTTCCTTTTTCGGCCAAGGTGAGAAGAAGAGCATTTTGGAGCTCTTGGTGATCTCGGATCGTGGTAGATCATCGCCCACACAACACCCGTGAAGGGAGGGACATAAGGTAGAAGACCGCTAGGTGATCGGAAAGGTATAGCTTTCCCTATGCTCCTTTGTATTTCCTTATGTCGATATTGTGCCATGGTCATATGCCTCATTATTTTATGTTTGAGAATTTACTATTTTGATCCCGAAATATGATGAATAAATTCTTAACTGGACCCCAACCATAAATACAAAAGTCGGCGATCAACTCGTCGCCTTTTCCATGGTCGAATGGTCGAGCAAATTACAAGGCCAATTTTGGTAATTAGCTAAGTTGTTATTTGGATCGTTCGATACGGCATGAGATGGTCGATGGGGGTCTCCACTTGGATTAATTTTTAATCCGTAGACGTGGAGAGGTCTCTCAGATCGACCAGGTATTCGCTAAGGTAACCCACCAAGCCATACCCTACAGAACCCCCTTTTATACATGGTTCTCGGTCGCCTGATAGCTTATGGGGCATCCCACAAGCAGTCAAACCCGATCCAAACCAGCGAACTCGGCGCAGGAATAAAATCTGCATCCCAGTCACCTGGGATGCTTCAGGCACCTAGTATGTTGGGCGCTTGGGATGGACACCCTCAACCTATGGCACCCTCATCCCAGGGCGCCTGATTTGCTTCAGGCGCCCGGGAACCCCTTTCTGAGGTCCTTGTTTTCTTGCGTTTGCTTTCTTATCTTGCCTCCGAATCCAAGCTCCTACAAGACAAACAAACACAAGACAAAATAAATAATCTTATGCCTTAATGATGGACAACTAGAGGTGTCTGGTTCTAACTTTGGATTTCAAATGAAATCCTAGGTCGATCCGACACCAACTGTTCTCTTTCTCGAGGAACGTGTCCTCACCTACTCCACTCTAGAAAAGTTACACTTGTTGGGTATGGCTTGGCGGGTTTTCTTAGCAAAAACTTGGTCATCTTTGGAAGGCCTCTCCATGTCTATGAATTAAAAATTAATCCGAATGGAGACCCGTCTCCCAACGACCATCTCGTCGCCGTGTTAATTAATCCAAGTCACAACTTAGCCACAACCCAAGGTTAAGGCCTTGTAACTTTCCGGATTAATTAAACACGGAAAAGACGACGAGTAGATCACCGTCTTTTGTGTTTATGGTCGGGGTCCAGTTAGTTAATTATTATCCATGACAAACAATTAAAATAATTAACAAACAAACATGAAATGACGAGGCAAATAAACATGGCACAATAAAACATAAGGAGCTTGGGAAGAGATTATACCTTCCCGATTACCTCGCGGCCTTCTAGCTTATGTCCCTCCCTTCCGGACGTCATATGGGCAACGATCTACCAGGAACTGAGATCACCGAAGCACTCCAACCGAGCTCTTCTCCTTGACATGGCCAGATAAGAAACCATAGCTCCTAGGGTTTACTCGTCGCAAGCCTTCACCTCCTCATCCCTTACGCCGTCGACCGCCGGAGTTGCACTAGGGCCACCGGACCAGCTTCTGACCTTGAGAGGAAGGAGAAGAAGATGAAGAAGGAGAGAATCCTCACCCAAACAACCCGAAACTCAGGCCCTTCCTCAACCTTGCAGCGCCGCTGCAAGTTTGCTTGCGCCGCCTCCCACCGGTCGCCGACGACTTCTCCACCCCTGCTAGTCACCACAAAAGGAAGAGAGCTTCCTTTCCTTGTCTCTGTGAGTCTCAGCTGAAGATTGGTGGAGTGAAGGAGGAGGACCAAAGAGGAGAAGCTTCTTCTCCTGGCACCGGCCGAACCCTAAGGGAGAATAGAAGAGAGAGAGGAGAGGGGAGAGGCCTAGGGTGACAACTCTTGGATTAAGCCTTGGTTTCATAATCTCATAGGGTATTTATAGGGCTAAGGTAGGGACCAAGAGCAGGAGTTGGATCTTGGCCCACCAATGGATCTAAACCCAATCCATTAATTAAGATCCATTCCACTAAAGAATCTTAATTGAACTTCCTCACCAACCTCCATATTTTTATATGGGCTCCACATATTACGAGTCATCCATTCCCCCGTGTTTAAGATATCGAATGCCCGTTAATTAATTTAAATTACTAACAATTCAAATTAATTAACTTCTGGATCCTTGATTATTACCATTCAACTTTATCATCATGCCAGATCAAATCCACCTGCAGGGTTTAGCATGATGAACCTTTTGAGTTCATCAAGGGGGTATCATCATCCCGACTCACCAGGACACAGATTCCGTCAATAATCAACAGCACACCATATTATTAATATTATCTCACAACTTACCGGGCCTATCGATCTAACAAAATAGATCTTGCCCATTGGTATATCAAAGAAATAATAATTAATAATACATGCCCGTTATTATATCGGGATTTTGGGATCGTACTCCATAACAAAATCTGAGGTCCTATACAATTATCAAGCCAGTACAAATTGGATAGCCTCTGGTTTTGGTCCTGCTCAATGTACTCAAAGGACACTAGTGTAATTCTATGGTCAAGACCAACCACACCTAATTACACTACAACTATCCCGATGATTTGTCCAATTCCATCTCGTTTGTGAGCCTCTACTTATAGTAGTCAAGGGACTGATAACATGATCTTCCGTGTAACACCATACACCATGTTATCTACAATGCGTAGTAAAGGACTTTCATGCATGTACTAATACAAACAAGCACCTAGTGTTGTTGTGATTCTCTTTTCAAAATAAAGATGATCATATATAAAAGAGGCAAGTTTTTCAGTATACACATCTTACAATCTCCCACTTATACTTAAAGACTTTGTTGTTCTCTCACTGACATACATCTGACTCCCATATCCTCCGCATGCCGGTCAAAAGTTCTAGCTGGAAGAGCTTTAGTGAAAGGATCCGCCAGGTTGTCGTCTGATGCAATCTTGGCGACAGCCACTTCTCCTCGCTTTACGATTTCTCGTATCAGGTGGTACTTGCGCTCTATGTGTTTACTCTTCTTATGGGTTAGTGGTTCCTTCGAGTTTGCTACTGCAACACTATTATCACAAAAGATTGTGATAGATCTGGGCAAACCAGGAATCACATCCAAGTCCACGATGAAGTTCCTAAGCCATACAGCTTCCTTGGCTACCTCTGAAGCCGCCACATATTCAGCTTCCATGGTAGAGTCCACCACACATTTTTGCTTGACACTCCTCCAAACTATGGCTCCACCTCCTAAAGTAAACACAAACCCCAAGGTAGACTTACTCTTGTCCCTGTTTGACTAGAAATCTAAGTCCGTATAACCCACAGGGACTAATTGGTCTGCCCGGTAAACCAGCATATAATCCCTAGTCCATCTCAAGTATTTCAACATATGCTTTATCACAGTCCAATGTCCCTGTCCAGGGTTACTCTGATATCTGCTAACCATGCCCACGGCAAAACAGATATCTAGCCTCGTGCACAACATGACATACATGAGGCTTCCTACTGCCGAGGCATAAGGAACCGCCTTCATTTCCTCTATCTCTTTTGATGTTTTCAGACACATCTCCTTGGATAGAGGAACTCCATGCCTGAAGGGTAAGAAACCCTTCTTAGAGTTTTCCATGCTAAAACGATTCAGGACAGTGTCAACATAAGAAGCTTGGAATAAACACAACATCCTTTTCTGACGATCCCTTATAACCTTGATCCCAAGAATGTGTCCTGCTTCTCCTAAGTCCTTCATATCAAACTGTTTTGACAACCAAACCCTTACATCAGATAACACTTTGACATTGTTGCCAATTAACAAAATGTCATCTACATAAAGTACAAGAAACACCACTACATTTCCGTCACATCTCTTATATACACATGATTCATCCAGGCTTTGAACGAATCCGTATAACTGGATTACCTCATCAAAGCGGATGTTCCAAGATCGCGAAGCTTGCTTCAATCCATAGATGGATCGATTAAGCTTGCATACTAGATGCTCTTTGCCCTTTGCAATAAACCCTTCTGGTTGCTTCATGTAGATGGTCTCCTCAAGACTTCCATTAAGGAAAGTCGTCTTGACGTCCATCTACCATACCTCATAGTTCATATGAGCTGCAATATATAAGAGAATCCGGATAGACTTAAGCATGGCTACCGGCGAAAAGGTCTCCTCATAATCGATACTCTCTTTCTGAGTATACCCTTTCGCAACAAGCCTAGCTTTGAAGGTCTCAACCTTCCTGTCCGATCCTCTCTTTCTTTTGTAGATCCACTTGCATCCAATGGCTTTTACACCATCAGGTGGTTCTACAAGCTCCTAGACATGATAAGAATCCATAAATTCTATCTCAGAGTTCATTGCCCTTTGCCAATATTATGCATCCTTATCTTGGAGGGCCTCGTCATAGGTCCAGAGATTCGGTTCATGTTTACCTGGGACCAAGTCTGACGACTCTCCCAAAAACATGAACCTTTCAGGCTATCTAACAACCCTCCCACTGTGACATGGTACTACTTGTATATCTTCTGTGACATGCGGTGCAGTGACTTGTGGTGTATCCTCTTGTATAGTTGGTCCTAAGGTCGGAACGTCCTCTCTTAACTCTTCAAACACTAGTCTACTCTTGGGCTTGTGGTTCATCACATAGTCTTCTTCTAAGAATCTGACATTCGTGCTAACGATTACCTTTTGATCCTCAAGACTATAGAACAGACTACCTTTCGTTCCCTTAGGATAGCCCACAAACAAGCGTACTTCTGTACGTGATTCCAACTTATCAGTATCTCCCTTCAGCACATGTACTGGACTACCCCAAATACAAATATGTCCTTTACTAGACTTTCGTCCAGTCCACAATTCTATGGAGTAGAAGGGATTGACTTAGATGGTACCATATTCAGAATATACACAACCATATCCAGAGCATATCCCCAGAATGAATCAGGTAAGTCAGAGTAGCTCATCAATGACCTAACCATCCCCATAAGAGTCATATTCCTTCTTTCTGTAACACCGTTCTGTTGGGGAGTACCAGGTGCAGTCAGCTGGGACTGGATCCCAGCCTCTGACAAGTATGTCCTAAACTCTCCAAAGAGGTACTCTCCACCACGATCTGATCGTAGTGTCTTGATACCTTTAACTTGACGCTTCTCCACATCAGCCTTGAACACTTTGAACTTATCAAAGCATTCAGACTTGCGGCGCATCAGGTAAATGTATTCATACCTTGAATAATATCCTAAATCAAATGGTATCAATAACTTTCTCATTAAATAAATAGTTTCTGGAAGTGTGTTTTATTTGGAAGCATGTTGTAGGGTCGGTGTCGGTGGATAGATGGGGGGTGAATATCAACTCGACTTTTAGCTGAAATTTCATTAAAAATCTTCATTTAATCGTCTTTCGATCAGGGTTAGTACACAGCGTAAAAATAAAATAAACAAAGAAAGACACAAGAGAACATACAGAATTTACTTGGATTCCACCCCCCAAGGTTAGTACGTCCAAGGCCTAAGCACTCAATCGTGAGTCCACTAGTGGTCTCCTTTCCGGACATTGCGGAGGCGGAGAAACCCGTCTTACAGTTTGAATTACAAACAAAGAATAAATAAATTTAACTTGGAAATGAAAAGCAATCCAAACAAAAAACTCGGCCAACTCTGGAAGTCCAAAGTGTCGCGCACTTCCTCCTGAAGCCTCCTTGGTCGCAGAGCTTCGACTTGAGCGCATTTGCTTCACACAGACTGCTTTTACGGATGTAAAAGTTGATGTTATGAGATGAGGGGTTGAACCCCTTTATATATAAGCTTCTTGAGCGCCTGTGAGGTCTTGGGCACCTGCCACAACGCGATCAAACTTCATCCGAACCATCAAAATCACAACAGATATAAGACCAACCCTTCCCAAGCACCTATCTTGCAAGGCGCCTGGGATTGGCTGCCCCCAACTGGGGCACCCAACATACCTTGGGCACCTGATTCAAGTCAGGCGCCCAGGATGTTCTTCCCAGGTTTCTTTTCTCCTGCGTTTGCTCTCCTATCATGCTCCAACTCCAGGTACCTGCAAGACAACAAACACAAGACAAAAATACAAATAATTTTAGCCTTAACTTATTGGTTCTGACTTTGAATTTTAGCCGAACCTTAGACAAACCCATGCCTAATGTTCCCTTTCCTAGGGAATGTGTCCTCACCTACTCCACATTTCAGAAGTTACCTTTGTCAACTGGAACCTCCGGTTGGACTTCCACTTAGCCTTCGAGAACCCGAATCTCGAGACATCAGACCTCAACCCGCCTCTACTTCTGTTCGCGATCTCCGCTTGACTAAAGCTTTTGCCAACTGGGATCTCCTGCTGGACATTTGCTCGGCCTCTGACAACTCGGATCTCGAGATGTCCGACCTCAACCGGTGTCTACTTCCGTCCGCAATTCTCGTTCAGTAAAAACTCCGTTGCCCGATCCCCAACCAGGACTTAGTGCTCAGTCCCCCGAACCAAGACTTCGTGCCCAGCTTCACTCACCAGGACATAGTCCTCCTAGCTTCACTCATTAGGACCCAACTTCACTCACTAGGATTTAGTTCACCTAGCTTCACTCACTAGGATTTCTTCTACCCAGCTTCCCTTGCTAGGACCCAACTTTACTCACCAGGATTTAGTCCACCTAGCTTCACTCACTAGGATTTCTTTCACCTAGCTTCCCTTACTAGGACCCGGTTTCACTCACCAGGGTTTCTTTCACCATAATTACTCCTTTGCTAGTGATCATAATCCTGACTAGACTTCATCCAATCTATAGGTAAATAAACCAAACCTCAAGTCAGTTAGGTTTAATCCCTTAGTCAAACTGAGCAACCTTGGGTTTTTTTCATTCTGCCAAACATCAGATACTGTTTGGCTAACCCCTTTGTCAAACTGATCAAACTTGGGTTTACCCAACCAAACATAAGGTCTTGTTTGGTTTAACCCTTGATCACTTTGACCACCCTTAATATATTGTCTAACATATATACTGTCACTAACATTAGTATATTATCAAACATCGAAACACTAGAGGATGACTATTCATCAATGATGCATTTTGCACCAACAATCTCTCCCTTTTTGATGTTTGACAATATCATAAGTTAGGTTAGGTTTAAGGGTTCTAGCTTAACACTTGGGAGAAATTGAAAAAAAAATCTAACGTAAGCTCTCTCCCCCTTTGTCACACATCAAAAGGAAATAACAAAAGAGAATGATTTGCACCAAAAATAAGAAAAAAATTAACTTAAGCCTTTCTTCGCCTTTTTAAGATAATTCTCTCCTCCTTTTGAAAATACTTAAGATATATATATATATATATATATATATTGAAAAATAATTTTCAAAACTCTCCCATTTTTTAAAAAATTAATTACTTGTTCTAAAAATTTTTTCTAAATGACACTAAGTACATTAAAAAATATTGCACTAACAATATGTGAAACTTTTTGTTTAAAAAATTTGAACTTCCCTAAGTCTGACACAATCCTTGGAATCTTGTTTATCACAAGAAAATTCCTATGTGGCTTAGGGATTTTCTATGAATATTTTCTATGTATTTTGGGTTTGAAAAATAATAATTTTCTTAATTTGGTTTCTTTTCCATTCTGACACAATCCTAGGAAACCTTGTTAATTACAAGGAAAATTTTCCTAAGTGTCTTGGAAATTTTTCCACACTCAGGATAAAGACTCAAGAATTTTCAAAAGTACTTAAATGACAAAAAGATTTTCAGGATGAGTTTTGAAAAGGAGAATATTATGTTTTCAAATGATTTTGAAAAGATGGTATATGAAAACATAAAATTTTTAAAATTTTTAATAGTTCTTTTAATTTGACCTCCTCCTAAACTTGACGTAGTCTTAGGAAGCTTGTTGACCAAAAGTTTATCTTCCTCTGAGTCTTAGGGTTTGATTCAAATGAAAAGAAAGAAAACATTTTGAAATAATCAGGAATAATAGAACTAAATTAATTTCTTTTTGATTAGGACTCCCCCTAAATCTGACACAATATTAGGAATTCTTATAGATCATAAAGAAAACTTCCTATGTATCTATAGAGTTTATGCATATCAAATGAGCAATTAAAGCAGTTTTCGAAGAGTATTTTTGAAAGATAGTTTTCAAGGAAATAATTTTTGTAAAATATTTTGAAATAAGTTTTTGAAAAAACTATTTTTCAAAACATATTTTGAAAGAAATTTTGAAAGCACAAACCATTTTGAAATATATGAATTTTTGAAAAGAATTATTTTTGAAAAATAGATTTTTAAAAATAAAAATCCGCAAGAATAAAAACTCCCCTTGAACCTGACACCATCTAACTACCCTTGTTAACTACAAGGACCTCTACCTAAGTATCTTAAGGAACTTTAGTGTTGACCTAAAAGTTTTGTGTTTAAGTGTAGGTCAAACAACTTTCGAAAAGATATAATTTTTGAAAATGTATTTATAAATAAACATCCAATCAAGCATGAAATTCATTAAATCATTATTATGTTTAAACATAATTTTGAAAATAGATTTTTAAGAAAATATTCTAATGATTTTGAAAATATTTTGAAAAATATCTATCAATTAATTAGTCCTTATCATCTCACCCATTCTATGTGTCACAATATAAGCTAGCACGGTTTCCTTATAGGTGTTTGTGAGATGCTTGAATAATTTTTCTCAATTTTAATTTAATAGAATGCTTGACCTTGAGTTAGATTCAAGTTTAACATTTTGTAATTTAAAAGTAGATTTCAATAACTGGCTTCCAGGTCTTGGCGAGGCACAGAGGCCTTCTTTGGTCATAGCCTTATTGGATCATCACCCTTTCTTTAGACAAAGCCTTTTAAAGAAATAATACTCTTAATTTACTCTTTGAAAAACTTTGGTCTAACTAGTCTAGGATGTAATGAGGTAGCTTCAGTTAGTTCCACTTAGCTAAGTCGACTAGGTCGAGTACTCCTTACTCTTCCTGACTTCCTAGACCAAGCTTCCCTAACGTACTATCATCTCACCCAACTCTGGTACTATGTTAGGTAAGAATCAATCAACCTTTTTCCTACCTATCCATTCTAAATTAAGCAGAAAATAAACATGAATGGCATGGCAAATATTGAGAAAAATAAGTAAATGCATGAGCATGGCAGTATGCATGTATCAATCAAGTAAAAACATTTTAATTAAGTTTCTAATGATGTATCAAATTCTCGATTTGATACATACCGTGTGAACCCGTGAATATGTCAATCCACTTTGACACATTTATTATTATTTAGTTGGATGTCTCAGTTGGGTAGGATTTTATTAAGTTTCATATTTGAGGATAATTAATTGGAATTTAGTTCGTGGATTTTGTTGAATTAAGGATTGAATTATTAATTAATTAAGATTTTAAGTTGTTAAAATTAATTAAGGATTTAAGTTGCAAAGAGTTAGTTAAAATTTAAGTTATTAAGGATTAATTAAGTTTTAAGTTAATAAGAATTAATTATGGTTTAAGTTATTAAGAATTAATTAAGATTTAAGTTATTATAGTTTAATTAATTAAGAATTAATTAATGTTTAAATTGTTAAGAATTAATTAAGGTTAAATTATTAAAAATTAATTAATGGTTAAATTATTAAGAATTAATTAAGGTTAAATGATTAAGAATTAATTAAAGGTTAAATTATTAAGAATTAATTAAGCTTAAATTATTAAGAATTAATTAAAGGTTGAAATTATTAAGAATTAATTAATGTTGAAATTATTAAGAATTAATTAAGGTTGAAATTATTAAGAATTAATTGCGGTTATAATTATTAAGAATTAATTGCAGTTAAAATTATTAATTAAAGTTCCAATTGTTAATTAACGTTTAAATTGTTAACAATTTTAGGTCTAGTTGCATCATTTCTTATAATTCAAAAATATCTGAATCATCTACTATTTCTTTTTCATTTAATTTTTCAAGTTTGTTTAATACTTCTTCTTTATTTGAATTTTTGTAAACCTTCTTAAATGTAGCTTTAATTCTAAGAAATTCATCATCAGTGTTATATTCAGATGTTGTATCATTATCCTCATAATAACTACAATAATTTTCAGGATTGTTGAATTAACTAAGGGTTGACTATTTTCCTCAAGATTATCTTGAGAGTTATCAGCATTATCCTCAGTATAATCATGAACATTATCTTGAAAATATTAGTATTATCAGCATTATTTTTATCAGAATTATCAGAAGAATTATTAATTGAAATTTCAGAATTATCCTCAGAGTTATCTGAAATATTATTAATTAGGATTTCATGATTATCCTTAGGATTATTCGCATTATCAGAAACATTATTATTATCATCCTTAAGATTAATTATCAGAATTATCAGAAATTTTATCAGATAAAGTATTAGAATTAATTTTAAAAATTATTGCATTAATATTATGGATTAAAGAATTAATATTCAATATTTTAATATTGTCAATATTTGATAATTTATCATGTAATAAATTAAGTTGACTATTCAAAAAATCTAATTTATTGGAAAAATTAACACAGTTATCTAATTTATCAGAATGACTGTATAACTGTGCAGAAATTTAAAAATTATTGTCAAAATTAATTTTTCGTACCTTGGTCGGGCAATAGTTCTTGTAGTGTTCGTGCTTTTAACATTTGAAGCACCGGATGTGGCTCTTGTCCCTTCGGACTCCTGGCGCTGGTACCTCCTTTGCCGCTAGTGGTGAAGATCGAATCTTACGAGTAGGACACCGATTTTTATAGTGTCCTCTCTTCCTGCACTTAAAACATATAATATGAAATTTAAAAATGGACATAATTGAAAAAAAATACCTGTATTCACCCTTGCTCCCCCTTAATTCCTGGCATTGTTGCTCCTTCGGCTGTTAGTCCGGTGAAGAGCGACCTGCTCTGATACCACTTATAGTATTGGTGTCGGTCGATAGAGGAGGGGGTGAATATTGACTCGACTTTTAGCCAAAATTTCGTCGAAAATTTTCGTTTAATCGTCTTTCTAACAGGGTTAGTACACCACGGAAAAATAAAATAAACAATGAAAGACACAAGAGAACATGCTGGATTTACTTGGTTCCCAACCCCCCAGGGTCTGTACGTCCAAAGCCTAAGCACTCAATCGTGAGTCCACTAGTGGTCTCCTTTCCGGTCTTTCCAGAGGTGGAAAAACCCATCTTACAGTTTGAATTACAAACAATGAACAAATAAATTTAACACATAAATGAAAAGCAAACCAAACAAAAAACTTGGCCAACTCTAGAATTCCGAAGTGTCGCGCACTTCCTCCTGGAGTCTCATTGGTTATAGAGCTTCGACTTGAGCATGTTTGCTTCACACAGACTGCTTTTGTGGATGTGAAAGTTGATGTTCTGAGATGAGGGGTCGAACCCCTTAATATATAAGCTTCTCGGGCGGCTGTGAGGTCTTGGGTGCCTGCCACGTCGCGGTCAAACTTTATCCGATCCACCGAAATCGTAGCAGGGATAAGACCAGCCCTTCCCAGGTGCCTGGGATGCCACAAGTGCCTGGCGGGGCGCCTAACTTACCTTGGGTGCCTGATTCAAGTCAGGCGCCCAGGATGTTCTTCCCAGGTTCCTTTTCTCCTGCGTTTACTCTCCTATCTTGCCTCTGACTCCAGGTACCTGCAAGACAACAAACACAAGATAAAAATACAAATAATTTTAGCCATAACATATTGGTTCTGACTTTGGATTTCACCCGAAACCCTAGGTTGAACCGACGCCTAATATTCCCTTTCTTGGGGAACGCATCCTCACCTACTCCACACTGGAGAAGTTACCATTGCCAACTAAAACCTCCGGTTGGACTTTCGCTCAGCCTCCGAGAACCCAAATCTCGAGACGTCCAATCTCGACCCGTCACTACTTCTGTTCATGATCCCCGCTCAACTAAGGCTTTTGCCAACCGGGACCTCCGGCTGGACTTTTGCTCGGCCTCCGAGAACTCGAATCTCGAGACGTCCAACCTCGACCCGTCTCTACTTTTGTCCGCAATCCTTGCTCAGTAAAAGCCCCGTTGCTCGATCCTCAATCAGGACTTTGTGCTTTGTCCCCTGGACCAAGACTTCGTGCCCAGCTTCACTCACCAGGACTTAGTCCACCTAGCTTCACTCACTAGGACCTAGCTTTACTCACCAGGATTTAGTTCACCTAGCTTCACTCACTAGGATTTCTTCCACCTAGCTTCCCTTGCTAGGACCCAGCTTCACTCACTAGAATTTAGTCCACCTAGTTTCACTCGCTAGGATTTCTTTCACCATGCTTCCCTTGCTAGGACCCTACTTCACTCACCAGGGTTTCTTATACCATAATCACTCCTTTGCTAGTCATCATAATCCTAACTAGACTTCCTCTAATCTTTAGGTAAATATACCAAACCACAAGTCCATTTCGGTTTAATCCCTTGGTCAAACTGACCAACCCTAGGTTTTATTCATTCTGCCAAACATCAGATCCTGTTTGGCTAACCCCATTGTCAAACTGATCAAACCTGGGTTTACCCTACCAAACATAAGGTCCTGTTTAATTTAACCCTTGATCACTTTGACCACCCTTAATATATTGTCTAACATATATACTATCACTAATTTTAGTATATTATCAAACATCGAAACACTAGAGGATGACTGCTCATCACTGATGCATTTTGCACCAACACATGCCACCTAGGATCTTAAGGAGCTCATTGAAACTATTATCAGTGTGACCATTAGTAGACTTGTAATTATATAATGTAACAGCTGCTGATAACTTTGTGTAAGTTGTACAACCAGGGAAGAGAAGGGATTCTGCATCTTCTAATAAATTAGCAAACTCATTGTATCTTGCCTTTGATATAGTGTGTCCAACATTTTCTTCTAGTATAAAGACATCCGTATATAATTGATATTCCTCTCTATTGTAACACCCAAAAATTTTCTAGAATTTTTCCAAAATAAAAAGAAATATAAAAATTTCTATAAAGGGGACAAAGCCGAGGCTCGAACCCAAAACTCATCATTTAGCATTAGTTTATGTTTCCATTAGGTGGTGGTAAAGCATCACATTAGGATATGGAATCATTATAAGATAAGTGACAATAAGCGCATCTTTATGGAAGTTGTTTCAACTTCCACTTAGTATATAAAGGATAGAAATGAGAGGAAACCAAGGGTTTTCTCATTCTTCCTTCTTCCCTGCCGAAAACAAGAAATGGAGAACTAGGGCTTCTCTTTCTTTTCTTGAGCCCAAGATCCGGCAACCGTGCGGAGGACGTGGATGAAGGGGTTCCACACTAGAGCAGTCGGTATAGTGAGTATAAGCGTAAATATGTTAGTAGATCACTCACCTATAGTAATAGTAGTTCTCGTTTGATTTTTAGTCGTCGTAGAGCATGGTTCGAAGTCTTTTGGTGTTTGTGATCTTAGTATAGCAAGACCATGTAAGATGTGTATACTAAAAGACATAACTTTTATTATATGAACTTCTTTTGTGAAAAAAGAATCACACTACACTAGATGTTTGTTTATAATAGTACATACACGAAGTCCCATTATTTTGTATTGTAGATAACATGGTGTGTGGTGCCACATGGAAGATCATGTTATCAGTACCTTACTTAGCATAAATAGAGGCTCACAACCTAGATGGAATTGGACAACCCATCGGGATGGTTGTAGTATAGTCAGGTGTGGTTAATCTTGACCGTCGACTACACTAGTATGCTATAAGCACATTGTGCAGGACCGAAACCCGAGGTTATCCGATTTGTACTGACTAGATAATTGGATAGGACCTCAGTTGTTATTATAGAGGATGATCCCTTAATCTTGAAATAATTTCGGGCATATATTATTATTTATTATTTCTTTGATTTATCAAAGGGCGAGATCTATTATGTTAGATCGACAGACCTGGTAAGCTGGGAAATAATATTAATAATATGATGTGCCAATAATTATTGACAAAATCCGTGTCCTGGTGAGTCAAGATGATGATGCCCCCTTGATGAGCTCAAAAGGTTCATCATGCCAAACCCTGCAGGTGGATTTGATCGGGCACGTTGAAAAGGTTGAGTGGTACTAATCAAGGACTCAGAAGTTAATTAATTTAAATTGTCAGTAATTTAATTAATTAATGGGCATGCGCTATCTTAAACACGGGGGGGATGGATGACTCGTAATATGTGGAGCTCATATGAAAATATGGGGGTTGGTGAGGTGAGTTCAATTAAGATCCTTTAGTGGAATGGATCTTAATTAATGGATCGGGTTTGGATCCATTAGCGGGCCAAGAACTGCCTTAGTCCTATAAATACCCTATGAGATCAAGAAACCAAACAATTAATCAACCCAAGAGCCAACACCAAAGCCTCTCTCTCTTTTCTTTCTCTCCTTCTCTCCTAGGTCTCTCAGCGCCGAATAGGGAGAAGGGTTCTCCCCTTCAGTTTTCTCTATTCCTCCTCCACCAAGCTCCGGCTGAGACTCAAGGAAGCAAGGTAGGAATCTCTTCTACCTTGCTTGAGGCTCGGGGAGGGCAGAGGAGGCGCCGGCGAGGAGGAGAAGGCGGAGAAAGGGCCACCTTGCGGCGGCGGCGCAAAAGAGAAGAAGATGGAGATTGAGGGTTGTTGGGGCTGGGAAGAAGGTTGATTTTCTCCTTCTTTTTCTTCTTCACCTTCCTCTCTAGGACTTCTGTTGGTCGGAAGACTTGGAGCTAGTTCTGACAGTTGGCAGCACAAGGGAAGAGGGAGGAGGTGCCGGCGGCACAAACCCTAGGGCTTAGGGTTTTCGGCCGGCTGAAGATGTGGGTTGGTTGGTGCTCTTGGTGATCTCAGATGCTGATAGATCGTCGCCCACACGATGTCCGCGAAGGGAGGGACATAAGGTAGTAGACCGCGAGGTGATCGGAAAGGTATAACCTTCCATATGCTCCTTTGTATTTCCTTATGTAGTACATGTGCTAAGTTGATATGTCTTGTCATTTTATGTGTTAGAATTTATTGATTTGCTTGCAAAATATATTTAATAAATTCTTAACTGGACCTCGACCATAAACACAAAAGCTGGCGATCAACTCATCACCATTTTCATGGTCAAACGGTCAAGCAAAGTGTAAGGTCAATTTTGGTAATTGGCTAAGTTGTAATTTTGGATTGTTCGATACGGCACGAGACGGTCGATGGGAAACGATTCTCTATTCGGATTGAATTTTTAATCCGTTGGCATAGAGTGGTCTCTCAGATCGACTAGGTATTTGCTAGGGAAACCTGCTAAGCCATACCCAACAATTGGTATCAGAGCTAAGGTTTCCGGCTTTGTGTGTTTAGGTTTGGTTAAATTTACAATTTTTCATACATTTTTTTTTATGATGCATGGATGTGTGTAAGCTAACTTTGTGTTGTAGGCACGAGATTCCAACTTCATGGCCAAAATATTGTTTGTGTGATTGTTTGTAATTATTGTAATTAATTAATCCTCGGGGTTGACGTGACTAGGTATTTAATTTTTGTAATTAAATACGGCACATGTTTAGCCGAGTTTTTTATTTTACAGTTGATATAGATTTCATGTACACTCCTTCGCGGAGTATAGGATCAATGATGTAAATAATTAACTCTTCATTTCAGCTAGGAGAACCCTCAAGGTAGCATGCGCAGAAGGAAGGGAGGAGTGGACGAAATGACGACACGACTGGAGGCACATGAGAGACCAAGGTGCCATGACAGTTGGAAAATCTAGGATTTTTCACTATTGTTATTTTCATGTTGTTGGTTGTGTACTTGGTTGTGTGGTAGTGCTAAAAAATTTCTCGAGATAAACTACTAAGTGGGAGAGGGACCCTAAGGGTCCCACGGCTTCCATTACAATTCGATAAGTGATGTGAACAAGTCTGCGCGTCGGCTCTAAGTGCCTTCCTCCCCATCGGATGGACTTGTTCTGCGGATCACTTGGTCGAAAAAGACTGTAGAAAATTATTGAAGAGCGTGTGGACATCCCCATCGGAAGGCACATAATCAGAAATAATTTTCTTGGTGTCGGGTAATGGTGCACAGTTAGATGCAAATAATAGTATCCTCCCCATCGGAGTCACTGCTATTATTCTGCAGAGCCGAAGGAAACCAACTATTGATCTTACTTGTCAAAAGTTAGGTTGACAAGATAGTAAGATCAATGGGTAAAACCTCGTCTTACGAATGAAGGGGTTCATATACGTCCACACCATCGTGGCATGCGAATTTCTCGGTGTACAGGGGTGTTGGTGAAATTGAAAATTAATTGTTTTGAGGAATCAATTTATTTTCGATTTCTAAAGTAGTGTATGTTGTGATTCTCAGGTTTTTCATAATGGCATTTACTCCACTAGCGACCATTCTTAAGGACAATAAACTAGTGTCCTAATTACAGTGACTGAAGAGGAACCTAGACATTGTCCTCACTGCTGAGGAGTACAAATTTGTACTCTTAGAAGAATGTCCGGAAAAGCCTAGAGAAGACTCTGGTGAAGAGTTGAGAGAGTGTTATAGGAAGTGGAAAAAGGTAGATGAGATAGCGCGGTGTAACATTCTGGCATCAATGTCAAATGTGCTGCAACATTAGCATCAGGCCATGCCTACTGCCAGTGATATGATGCTAAACCTCAAAGACCTCTTCGGGCACCAAGGTCAAGCTGCTAGGCAAAGTGCGATGAAGAGTCTGATGTCAACCACTATGGTTGAAGGGACACCCATTAGGAAGCATGCCCTAAAGATGATGGCTCATCTCAAATAGATTGAGGTACTGGGAGCTAAAATCGATGGGGAATCCCAGGTCGATATCATACTCCAGTCTCTATCGAAGAGTTTTGAGCAGTTCAACCTCAACTATAATATGAACAAGAAGAATTATACGTTGGGTGAACTGCTAGGAGAACTCCAGGTGGCAGAGGCATTTTTTCAGAATAACTCACATGCCTTGGTAACTCAAAAGGTTTCTACTTCTGAGCTGAAAGCAGAAGAAGAAGAAACGAGGAGGGTTCAAGAAGGCAGGTGCATCACAAGGACCCCGGACTGGTGTGAAGAAGCCAAAGGGCAAATGCTTCACATGCAAGCAAACTGGCACTGGAAGGTTGACTATCTCCGTCGTAAAAGCAAAGGTATTTCTTCAGCCTTGGTCGTTGAAACATGTTTAGCGGTGCTATCTACTAGTACCTGGTGTGTAGATACAGGAGCCACTGACCATGTCTGCAATACTCTACAGGAGTTCCAAGAAACCCAACGACTGGCGAATGAAGAAATAATGGTCTACATGGGCAATGCTACAAGGGTAGCAGTAGTAGCAGTGGGAGTCTTTCATTTATCTTTTGAGAGAAATAAAGTGTTAGCTCTGAGAGATTGCCTGTATGTACCTTCATTTAGAAAGAATTTGATTTCAGTTTCTATGTTATTTAAGGATGGATATTCTGTTACTTTTGATAATAAAGTTGTTATTAAGAGAAACAGAGAGATTATCTGTTCAGGTACATTGGTTGGCAATTTGTATTCTCTAGAACCAAAACCTCCGACAATGCACACTGAAGTAAATAGCTCATCATCTAACTCAAATAAGAGAAAGGAACATTCTAAGATGAATCAGACATATCTTTGGCACCTTAGGCTTGGTCATATTAACCTTAGTAGGATTCAGAGGTTGATAGTTGATGGGGCCTTGGGTTAATTGGTGATGGAGGATCTCCCGACCTGTGAGTCTTGCTTAGAAGGGAAGATGACCAAGAGGCCTTTTCAAGGCTAAGGGGTATAGGGCAAAAGAGGTGTTAGAACTGATTCATTCTGATGTATGTGGCCTACGTCAATCCAGGCAAGAGGAGGCTTTGAATATTTCGTCAGTTTCATTGACGATTATTCAAGGTATGGGTACATTTACCTAATGCGTCGCAAGTCTGAATGCTTCGATAAGTTTAAAGAATTCAAGGCTGATGTGGAGAAACGTCGAGGTAAAAGTATCAAGACACTGCGATCAGATTGCGGTGGTGAGTACCTCTCTGGGGAGTTTAGGAGCTTCCTATCAGTAGCTGGGATTCAGTCCCAGCTAACTGCACCCGGCACACCCCAGCAGAACGGAGTTGAAGAAAGAAGGAATAGGACGCTTATGGAAATGGTTAGGTCAATGATGAGCTATTTAGACTTACCTGATTCATTCTGGAGATATGCTCTAGAAACGGCACCGTACATACTGAACTTGGTTCTATCTAAGTCAGTCCCTGGTACTCCCACAGAACTGTGGACTGGGCGCAAACCCATTCTAGGACATGTTCAATTTGGGGTAGTCCAGCACATGTGCTGAAGGGAGATACTGATAAGTTGGAATCTCGTACAGAGATGCGTCTGTTTGTAGGCTGTCCCAGGGGAACGAAGGGTGGTCTATTCTATAGTCCTAAGATCGGAAGGTAATTGTTAGCACAAATACCAGATTCCTGGAAGAGGATTATATGATGAGCCACAAGCCAAAGAGTAGACTAGTGCTAGATGAGTTAAGGGGGGACGTTTCAACTTCGGGACCAATTGTACAAGAGGATACACCACAAGTCACTGCACCGCATGTCACTCAGGACATAGGTAGTACCTCGTCGTAGTGGGAGCGTTGTGAGACAGACTGAAAGGTACATGTTTTTAGGAGAGTCTCAGGTCTTGGTCCCAGGTAAATATGAACAGGATCCCTTGACCTATGACGAGACCCTCCAAGACAAAGATGCAGATTCTTGGAAAAGGGCAATGAAATCCGAGATAGAATCGATGGATTCTAACCATGTCTGGGAGCTAGTAGAACCACCCAATGGTGTGAAAGCCATTGGATGCAAGTGGATCTACAAAAGAAAGAGAGGATCAGACGGGAAGGTTGAGACCTTCAAAGCAAGACTTGTTGCGAAAGGGTACACTCAGAAAGCGGGTATCGATTATGAGGAAACATTTCGTCAGTAGCCATGCTCAAGTCGATCCAGATTCTCTTATCTATTGCAGGCCATATGGATTATGAGGTTTGGCAGATGGATGTCAAGACAGCCTTCCTTAATAGGAGTTTTGATGAGACCATCTAGATGCAGCAACCAGAAGGTTTCATTGCCAACGGCAAAGAGCATCTAGTCTGCAAACTTAATGTAAAATACGACGAATTAAAAATCGGTAGAATAAAATTTTTCGAAAATTTTATTGGCAAAGTTAGAGATTTTAATAAATGGGAAGGTAAAATAACTAAAAACCTTTACCCTAAGGACAAAGTTTGAATTTTTGAAAGTGGAGAGACCTTTTTGCAAAAAGCCCCCTTTAGGTTTTAAAGCCTTCGGCCGCAACCCCTAGCCGCGGATCCCTCTCCCTCGTGCCCTAGCGCAGATGCGTCGACCCGCTCCTTTCTTCTTCCCTTTTCTCCCCTTTGCGTGCCCTAAACCCGACGCTACAGCCGAAGCCACGCTGACTTCCTTCCTCATCTCTTCTCCGCGAACCTAGCAGCCACATCGACTCCTCTTCGATCATCGCAGCCAAGCAACCTAGAGATCACTCTCTTCTAACTTCGGGTATGAACAACTGGTTCTATTGTTCCTGGATCACCACAAGCGATTGTTGTCACCGTTGTGCCCTAACTGATCTATTATTACAGCTATCCTTGCTTTTGATCATCGATCTGTGGTTGTCTCCCAAATCCGAGCAAGGTGTTGCACCATCCACATCCAGGTAATATCTGTTAGTTTTGGTTGGGTTGTGGGAAGACGAATCTTGCCTTCGACTAGTTGCTGATTTGGGAATTACTCGATCCTATATTTGACTTTAGTTGATTCTAAGCATGGATCTATTTCTGGATTGCAGTAGAGAGGAAATTGTTTTTTCACTTGGATTTGTCTTGTGTTCTTTATGATGTTCATGGCTGTTTTAGGGATTGATTGATTCTGATGGCCTGTGCGGATTTAGAATTGGTGGTTGCTGTGGCTTTTAGCTGGGCGTGGTGAGTGTGGAACAGGGAAGAGTTGAATTGATCGCGTGCCATCTCAGGTAAGTTTATAGATCTGTTGAATGTCTATTTGGGGGTTGCACTAGTGTGGTGTTCTTGATTTTTGGATTAAGCGTTGGACAGATCTTTGATCTTTCTGCTGTGAGATTATTTTAACTAATCCTGTCCTTGAATGATTTCGATTTAATGGAATAAGTTAGTGTTGAGATGTTTTGGGAACTTGTACGAAGGTAGAGTGAATATTTTCTCATTTGGATTTGCAACTCTATTTGATGTTGTTCAAAAATATGTCGTGAGCTTCTCTCTTCAGATTTGCTACTGAGTTGTGGAAGGGATTTGAAATAAATGCAATTTAGCTTTGATTCCTTACCTTAAAGCAGTTGTGACTTGTTGATCATTCTGCCGAGTGCTATTTGGTGAAAATAGGTTGTGTTTTGTATGAGTATCCTTTGTGTTCCAATCCTTGCCGTGAGCTCTTTGGGTGGGAGTTTAGGTGGGTGTTTGAAATGGTGTAAGTTTCCCATGTTTCTTTCTACTTTCCATGAGCCCCATATTGAGACTTGGCTTAGAATTGGGATACTACCTTTGAGTTTAAATCTAATAAGTTGACTTGATAAATTCAGGTTCCAAAACTTGATTGGAATCTAATCAGGGTAATTTGGGATAATTACGGTCTAATTATTTAATTATAATTAATTGAATGGGATAAGGATAATTAGATCGATCCTAATTACTTGAGATAACTCGTTTAGCTAATAAATTACATATTATTGTAGCAAAACATTATGCCTTTGATATAGGGCATTGATTGGATTTAGCATTGCTGATCATCAGATGGGAGGTTCTTTCTGATACGAGCATCTTACGATTGAGGCGGGTACCCTTTGACTTATCTTTTAGATATTGTCATATTGCTATGCATGGTTTGTTATAGATAACAGTAAGTTTGTATGCTATATCTGCCTTAGTATACCTGTGTTTGATATATATGTTGCTTATCCTTGAGATTATCTCCCGTTTAGCTTCATACAGTCTCCATAGTTGCCATGTATATATATATGTGCATAGATGTATTGATATGTTCCCTCTTGCATTGTGACATTGATAGATCACTGGATTACTTTTTCAGTATACCTGGTAGGTTACTTGTATTCCATAATATAGGATTCATACCTATACCTAGCACACGGAGGTGTTAGTTGAGGACTTGGTGGGTGTATATGTGTTTGGGTCATGCACCATCCTTGCATTATTGCATGCTGACGATCATCGGCTCTTCTGTAGTCAGAGCCCATCGTCAGTTACATGAGGATATGCACACACATCCACTCAGGGGTAGTGGCTACCATAGAGTGTGTGCATTTGCCCTGTATTGCTCCGTTCGACCACGATTTGAGGGAGGTTCTGGGCATGGTAGCAGCTAGGGATCCCTTCTCGTCCTGAGACACGAGAATATGAGAGCTAGACTCCCCCATTGCTTGGGGTAGGAGAGAGACCTCCGCCAGCATCCTGTCCACTCGGTCACTCAGGAGCAGTGATAGCAGAGAGCGTATAGTTGTCTTAGCTCTACCCTTTCGGACGTCCATTTATGACAGGTGGACGATGATTTGACTGGTGTCAGGGGCGACACATATCATTGCACCATGTGCATATTATGCATCGTGCATTGTTTGCTGCATTTGATTTCTGCTCCTGATTTACATGCATATACTAGAGATTTGTCTACTTTGGATATATGTTATACTTGTTCCATAGGGATTGATTTTACCCCTTTGCAGGATAGATGGATTCGGGTATGTACCTGTATTTAGTATCTTCAATATATCCTTTCTGATTGTTTATATGAGACTGTATTAGCGTAGACTCTTATTGTTATTGAAACACACTATGCATATCTGCTGGGTATTCACTGAGTTTATGGACTCACACCGTTGCCATAGTTTTTGATTTCAGGTTGATATCTGCCAGGAGGGTCCGAGTCGCCAGTCCCATGCTTGCTACTACACCTGCTTTGGTTTTATGAGTTACTTTCTGTTTTTGGACCATGTTATGTTTTATTTCGTTACATTGGATTATCGTAGACTTGTAGTTTGTGCTTGGCTTTATGGGATTGTACTTTCGAGTCCTATGTTGGACTGTGTGTGGTTTTTGCCGCTTTCCTGCCCCTTGGCAGCTCAGGTAAGCTCAGGTTTTGATTTTATTTGCATATTGCTATATCTATTGTTAATCTGTTTGGATTAGAGGCCTGAGGCCCATATAAACTGCGTGGTATTGTTATACTTGTGTTATGTATGTGTAAATTGTTCGACGGACAGGGGAGGTGCTGTCCGATTATCAATTGGATCAGCGACACCTAGGTCTCAGGGCGTGACAATTTATTTTGGTATCAGAGCGAGGTTCCGAGATACCTTGGGGACTTGTGGAGTTTCGGTGTCTATCTGATACCAATTTATTTTTGGTATCTGAGCAAAGGTCTACTGTTGGTGCTGAAAGCACCCAAGTCAAACCTGTGTTTTGATAATGGCAACAGGGTTCAAAAGTTAAGTCTTACTTGTTTTCTAACAAGTCACTCTAGTGTGCAGGAAAAGCCCTAGCAAGGACTGCTAGGCACTGGCGAAGGAATGCCAGAGTAAAAGCCCTAGCGAAGGACTGCTAGGCACTGGCGAAGGAATGCCAGAGTAAAAGCCCTAGCGAAGGACTTTCGCTAGGCACTGGCGAAGGAATGCCAGAGTAAAAGCCCTAGCGAAGGACTGCTAGGCACCGGGCGAAGGACAGCTCGGCATCCAAGCCCTGGCAAAGGACCACCAGGCAAAAGTCCAACCAGAGGAACGGTTAGCATCAGGTAAATTCTCTCGAGAGGAGTAGGTGAGGACGCGTTCCCCGTCGAGGGAACAGTAGGCATCGGTTCGACCTAGGGCTCCATTTTGTAGACCCAAAGTCAGAACCAAGACAACTAAGGCTGTATAAACTAACCACTTAATGTTTTGTTGTGTTTTGAACTAACCCTGGATGCAGGACCAAAGGAACGAGTGTCTGCAGCTCAGAGAGCCTCAAAGGAGTGAGGCAACAGCTGACCAGGGTGCCCGGAGTGTCCCGGGCGCCCCCAAGGTGAACACAAAACACACAAACAAGAAGCGCGCTTCGACAGTACAACCTGCGAGCGCCCCCATGCTCCCGGGCGCCCCCGTGCTCCCGGGCGCCCCCGCTGCTCCCGAGCGCCTCCAGCGTCCCGGGCACCCCCAGTGCCAGCAACCGAAGCACACCCTCGCGAAGCCAAGAAGATGGAGTTTTGACCCGGTCAATGCGGGCGCCTCGAGCGCTCCGGGCGCCCCGGTCAAAAACTGATCCCGAAGGTAAAGGGATCAGATGTTGACCGAGCATTGTGCGGATCAACTGCCACGTGGGGGGGCGCCCCCAGGCCCTATATAAAGGGCCCTCGACCCCAAGCTTCAGAACAACTTCCAATCAACGCTTCTACGCTCTTCTACTCTTGCGCTTCGCCCCGGAATCCTTCCAACTCGAGCCGACGACGTCCTGCTGCTCCGAAAAAGTCGATCTACCTCGGACGTCGGTAAAAGAGCTATTTAAGTTTACTGTACTGAATTCTGTAATAATCTTTTGTAAACTATTTGCGCCTCATATAGAATTGCCCAAAGTAAACGGTCAACGACCGTGGGCCTTGGAGTAGGAGTCGACCCAGGCTCCGAACCAAGTAAAATCGACCGTGTCTCTGTGTGATTTTGTTTTTATTAATTTCTGCTGCGTACTTGCTCTAAGTGTTTCCGAAAAATGATTTCTGATATTCACCTCCCCTCTATCGGTTTTCTCGATCCAACAAGTGGTATCAGAGCGGGGAAGTTCAAACTTGGTGCAACCACCAGTTTGAAATTTTTTTTCGGATTTTTATTTTCTTTTTCTCATTCGAATTTTCTTTAAATATTTCGTTCGAATTTTCTTTTTCCCGTTAATCGAGGTTGGTGCAACACCCCTCGCTATTTCATTTTATTCATCCCGCACTACTAATCCAAGACCTAGTCTTGGAAAATTTTTTTTGTTAGTTTTCTGTTTCAGATTAAATGGCCATGCAAGAAGGATTTAGCACCGCCAGACCTCCACTTTTTAGTGGAGAAGACTTTTCCTACTGGAAAAGTCGAATGGAGGTCCACCTGAAAACTCAGGTGGACATGTGGATCATCATCCAGTCCGGACTGGAGATCCCCAAAAACGCCGAAGGAGTACCGCAGACCTACTCAGAATGGGACAACGCCCTAAAGCGCAAAATTGAAGCCGATACAAAGGCGACCCAGACTCTCCAATGCGGATTAACAAAAGAAGAGCTGAATCGGGTAGGCCCCTTTAACAGTGCAAAGGAGCTGTGGGCAAAGCTGATCGAACTGCATGAAGGAACGTCAGACACCAGGATCAGTAAGAGGGATCTGCTCCTGAACAAACTCTACACCATCAAGATGGCCGACACTGAAACAGCAGCCCAACTCCACGCACGCATACAAGAATTGATGAACGGTCTTCACACTATAGGTCACAAGGTCGAAAACCGTGACCTAATAAGGTATGCCCTAAACGCTTTCCCTAGAAATACCTTGTGGGCATCTATGGTAGATGCATACAAGGTCTCAAGGGATCTTTCTAAAATTAAATTAGACCAATTATTTTCCGAATTAGAACTGCACGAACAAACTAACTCCAATATGGTCGAGAAAGGAATTGCCTTTGTTGCAGGAAAAATTGGAAGATCAACAAAGAAGAAAACTCAACCTGAACCCGAGTCTAACTCAGACTCAGATGCAGAAGACGAAGAAGGAGATCAATCTGAGCTGGTCCGACTGGCCCGAAGCTACTATAAAAAATTGAAGAACCAAGTCAACACACGGAGGTCAAGCCGAAGAAAGGACGAACCAGCTGAACCAGCAAGTGACAAACACAAGCCCAACGTAACCTGCTACGAGTGCAAGAAGAAGGGCCACTACAAGACAGAATGTCCAAATCTGAAGGAGTCCAAGAAGACAAGAAGGAAAAAGGCACTCCAAGCAACCTGGGACGAATCTTCCTCAGAAGAAGAAGAAGAAGCATCCCAGTCCAACCTTCTAGCCCTGACCGCCTCAGATGAAGTCGAGACCGAGTCTGAATCAGAAAAGGACGACGGCAAGCTAACCTTTTCAGAAGACGGCGAAATCAAGGTAAGCGGTTTTAATAAACGTCAATTAAACGAACTTATCTCTTATCTTTCTCGAGATTTGGCGAAAGCCAAACTCCGAGTCGAATCCCTCCGACAGGAAGTAAAACTCCTGAAAGAGGGAGCTGACTCTAAATCATTAACCGAGAACGTTCAAGAAGGAACTCCTACTCAAGTTGAAAAACTTGAGAAAGAAAACTCCTCCCTGAAAACTCAGGTTAAGGATCTTAGAGCGGCCTTAGAACGATTTACTTCTGGTTCCAAAAATCTTGACATGATTCTTGGAAAACAGAAGTCCGTTCTAAATCGATCCGAACTTAGCTACAGAACCAAATCCTGACAAAGATCGTATTTTGCTGTACTGAATCAGTCCAGAAGTAAAGTTCAGGCATGGGTACCTAAACTGTGCCTGAACAAACCAACTGAATCAAATCAGTATTGGATCCCCAAGGACAAGATTCACATCTTGCCTAATTATTATCATGGCTATAGTCCAGGGGGAGCCAAATTAAAAACTATTTTTATTGTCAAATAGAATTTAATACTTGCAATTTGCCTGATTGATTGTTTATTTAAATTTATGCAATTTACCATGCTGAGACTTAGGTTAGTATAAGGACAGAACAAACTTAACTGAAACTTGAAAACATAGTATTGGGTGGAGGTGAGATGATTGTACGTTAGGGAAACCAATTCTAATAAGATCAAGTTCACTTGGTCTCTTTAGACTGGTGAAACTAGCCGAAGCTACCGATCCAAAATCCAAACTAGTTAGACCAGAACTTTTTCAAAGATTAATTTTGAAAATGAAACTTCATTAAACGGCTTTGTCAAAGAAAGGGTTGATGATCCAATAAGGCTACGGCCAAAGAAGGCCTAGTGACTCGCCAAGACCTGGAAGCCAATTCTTGAGTTTCAAATTCAAATTACTTTATGTAAAATTCAAATCTAACACAATTTTTAGTTAAGTATAGATTCGAACCTTCTCTTTCAAAATAAACTTAACTGTTTTCCAAAATTAATGCAAAGTTTTCAAAATAAACCAATTTTTTCAAAATAAGTTTACTCATCAAAACCTGTCTCATAAAACCTATAAGGCTAACGTAATTGAAAATCCTAGATTTGGGTAAGACAGTAGGAGTAATACTCAATTGGAAATTCTTTGATGCCTATATTATGAGTTAATCATGTATTTAAGATCACAAGTCAAACCATGGTCAACATGGTCAAACTAAGATAAACCATAGTCAAACCATGGTCAACATGGTCAAACTAAGATTAAACCATGGTTAAACCGATTAAACCATAGTCAAACGATGACAAGACACAAAACTTGTCTCGTTGCTACAGTCCCGGGCGCCCCTACCCCACCTTTTCTTACTCCCTAGGCAAAAAAGCTGACTTTGCTTTTGACCAGGGCGCCCGGAACCACGGGGGCGCCCCCATCACTCTCATTGCAGCAAAAGCTGCAAAAGCAGCCTGACGAGGGCGCCCGGGCTGTCCCGGGCGCCCCCAACCAGCCAAAGACAGTGCCTTTGGCAGCAACACTGACCGGGGCGCCCGGAACGTCCCGGGCGCCCCCACTGATCTGCCTATATAAGGCACCCTAATTCCCCTCTCTTCCCACACCAAACTCAACTTCCTTCTTCACTTCTTTCACTCCAAGGAGATCTAGCAAGTCCTCATCTTCAACCATGCCTCCCCGAGCTGCCCGGTATAATTCTTATTTATTTTTATTGCATTTAAATTTATTTTTAATGCAATATCTTCATGCTTTCTTATGTTCCTTAACTTAGAAGACGCCGACCAAACCCGGCCAACCCCGGTGCCGAACCAAGTCCTGACCCTAGATTCCCTACCCTAGAATTATGTAACAAGTTTGCTCAAACCATTTACAAACCTATTAAGACAAGCTATCTTAATAGACACTTCTTTACTCAATCATGCCCCGTAACCATGAATATTATAAACTTCTATCAATTAGATAATCTTGTCTTCTGCACTCATAGCATTAATGAATCCTTATGTGCAGAGTTCTACAATAACATAATTCGACAAGATAATCTCATGTTTCACACTACTGTTCAAGGGATACCTTTGTCTATCACCCCTAGTTTACTAAACCGATTCCTTGGACTACGATCTTCTCAGTCCACATTCTGCTGCTATCCACATAGGAATCCTCCATTTGACCCTCCCTACTCTCACATCACCTTAGACACTATCCACTCGTACTTCTATAGGGAAGCTAGACTCCCCGCAAATAGACGATTCCAAGCCGTTGACCTTCAGGCACAGGACTATGCCCTGTACAGAGTCCTGGTCCGCTGTATCCTACCACTCTCCACTAGAGATCTCGGGACCATGCGACCCTTTCATGCCTTTCTTTTGTATGCCCTAGTCCATCACCTTGACATAGACATTGGACTACACATGTTTCATTCTATTCTGCATGTGTCCAGTGTTACGACCCAGGGACGAGTGCGCACTCCATACTGCCACATCATCACCACTCTCCTTCATCACCACGGTCGCGACATTACCGTAGGTGAAATAACCGCTTTGACCGATTTTGATGAAATAGGATTTAGGAACTTCTCGTTAGCGGGTCTAGAGGTATCGGCCACCGGGGTTCTGAGTTGGAGACGACAGCAGGCCGGGGCCCCGATCGACTCAGACGAGGAGATTGAGGTCGACGTTGGAGACGTAGCTGCAGCAGCTCGAGCACACATAGACCAGCCCGCTCCACCGACACTCTACGAGAGAGTGACACATTTAGAGACACAGGTTCAGAGTCTCCGAGAGGAGGTCGAGGCCTATCACATCGAGCAGATGGACGCTCATAGGGCCGACGAGAAGTGGCTGATGCTCGATACATCGAGCAGAGGGACGCTCGAAGGGCCGATCGAGAAGTGGCTGATGCTCGATACATCGAGATGATGGCACGATTCGATTCATGGCACCCCGGTCCCTCGTCTTAGATCTGATTGCATTGTACTATTAGCTATCTGACTGCCCCTACCTAGTAGGGTTGACTTATGTTTTGACCTGTATGACTGTTATGTTTTTCTCTGTTGACCTGTGGAATTAAGTACTTATTTCATTTGACTATCTAAGCAGTTAGGGTTGTGTTCTGTAGAATAGAATAACTCTGCTTGTAATTTTTTCTGCTTTAGTTGATTTACAAATCAGTTTCTAAAAGAATTTGAAAAACTGTTTCACTTAATTTCAAAATCAGTTTTTTTACTTAGTTTTATTTCAAAACTTCCCCCTTTCAAAACTAGGGTCTTTTTCGCAAATGGACTTAGCCTAGGCCCTAACCCTAGAACTGCATGCACCTATAGATCTAGAAGCCAGCATCTCACAAGCACCTTAGGATACTTTTGATTGATAACCTAGAAAGGGTTGAGATGCTTAGGTCTTTGCCTTAATTCAAGATGCTTTAAGTCAGTGCATCTGCAGTAATTGGGGCACTAAATACAACTTATACAGCAATCAAGTTAAGTGTCAAGTTTAGAAAATCTAACTTGAACAGAAACACTTAACTTGACTAACCCTAGCCAAAGCTACTGTTTATAACAGTTAGTGAGTAACTAATTGGGTTAGACAAGTCCCTACAAGAGAAAATCAACTGCTTTGGTTCAAGTCTTATCATGAATTGGTTCAGTACAGCAAAATCATGTAAATATTTTTATGAAATTTATTTCAGTGATGAAGTTTAATTTCTGCTGTATTTATCTGTTTTTTTGATATATGGCAAAGGGGGAGAGATAGAAAAAGAGAGAGTTTAGTTAAAATTTTCTATCCCAAATTTTTTTTTCAAAAACTCTCCTTTATTCAAAAAGTACCAAGTTCTAAAAATTTTCTAAGCTTTTCAAAAATTTCTAAGTACTTAAGTTTCTTTTTCAAAATTTTCTAAGTTTTTTTACTTAAGCTTTTCGAAAATAATTAAGCTTCTCAAGAATTTACTAAAGTTTATTAAAAGTTTTCAAAAGCTTTTTCAAATTTTCTTACTTAAGCTTTTCGAAAATAATTTCTAAAAGTACTTAAGCTTCTAAAGAATTTACTAAAAGTTTTAACTTAACTTAATGCTTTCAAAACTTTTGAGTACTTTAAACTTAAGAAGTATTTTTCTAAGTACTTAAAGCTGTTCAAAACTTTACTAAGTACTTAAGCTTTTCTTACTAAGTACTTAAATTAATGTTTGCAAAACTTTTTGAGTACTTTAAACTTAAGGCTTCAAAAGTTTTTTGGTACTCTGAACTCATTTAAACTTAAAAGATTTCCAAAGTACCTGAACTTAAGTTTTCAAAGTACAAAATCATTCTAAGTAATGTTTTTCTTAACCCCACGAATTTTTAAAAAATCTAGGGGGAGATTCTCTCCAGGGGGAGGGAACAAAATTTATCTTTTTCATGGTTTGATTAAACTTAACATTTTGAACTAGGGTTGCCATAAATCAAAAAGGGGGAGATTGTTGGTGCTGAAAGCACCCAAGTCAAACCTGTGTTTTGATAATGGCAACAGGGTTCAAAAGTTAAGTCTTACATGTTTTCTAACAAGTCACTCTAGTGTGCAGGAAAAGCCCTAGCGAAGAACTGCTAGGCACTGGCGAAGGAATGCCAGAGTAAAAGCCCTAGCGAAGGACTGCTAGGCACTGGCGAGGGAATGCCAGGTCGCAAAGCCCTAGCGAAGGACTGCTAGGCACCGGGCGAAGGACAGCTCGGCATCCAAGCCCTGGCAAAGGACCACCAGGCAAAAGTCCAACCAGAGGAACGGTTGGCATCAGGTAAATTCTCCCGAGAGGAGTAGGTGAGGACGCGTTCCCCGTCGAGGGATCAGTAGGCGTCGGTTCGACCTAGGGCTCCATTTTGGAGACCCAAAGTCAGAACCAAGACAGCTAAGGCTGTATAAACTAACCACTTAATGTTTTGTTGTGTTTTGGACTAACCCTGGATGCAGGACCGAAGGAACGAGTGTCTGCAGCTCAGAGAGCCTCAAAGGAGTGAGGCAACAGCTGACCAGGGCGCCCGGAGTGTCCCGGGCGCCCCCAAGGTGAACACAAAACACACAAACAAGAAGCGCGCTTCGACAGTACAACCTGCGGGCGCCCCCGTGCTCCCGGGCGCCCCCGCTGCTCCCGGGCGCCCCCAGCGTCCCGGGCTCCCCCAGTGCCAGCTACCGAAGCACACCCTCGCGAAGCCAAGAAGATGGAGTTTTGACCCGGTCAATGCGGGCGCCCCGAGCGCTCCGGGCGCCCCGGTCAAACCTGATCCCGAAGGTAAAGGGATCAGATGTTGACCGAGCATTGTGCGGATCAACTGCCACGTGGGGGGGGCACCCCGACGTCCCGGGCGCCCCTAGGCCCTATATAAAGGGCCCTCGACCCCAAGCTTCAGAACAACTTCCAATCAACGCTTCTACGCTCTTCTGCTCTCGCGCTTCGCCCCGGAATCCTTCCAACTCGAGCCGACGACGTCCTGCTGCTCCGAAAAAGTCGATCTACCTCAGACGTCGGTAAAAGAGCTATTTAAGTTTACTGTACTGAATTCTGTAATAATCTTTTGTAAACTATTTGCGCCTCATATAGAATTGCCCAAAGTAAACGGTCAACGACCGTGGGCCTTGGAGTAGGAGTCGACCCAGGCTCCGAACCAAGTAAAATCGGACCGTGTCTCTGTGTGATTTTGTTTTTATCAATTTCCGCTGCGTACTTGCTCTAAGTGTTTCCGAAAAATGATTTCCGATATTCACCCCCCCCTCTATCGGTTTTCTCGATCCAACACTTACGAGTCTTTTCGGGGCTTTTCCGAGTTTTACGGATTTAACGGAGTCATTGTTTCAACGTGGGTGATTGGGACTTGGTGTGATGGGACTTCTTCTGGCGACAAGTATTTCTTCTGATCTCTTGTATCCCTTATCCTAGTTAGGATGTGTAGAAATTCTCTTGTATTATTGGATCATGCTACAATTCCTGTATATTTAGGTATGATTTAGAAATTCTCTCATGTTAATGGATCATGGTACTATTCCTCTATATTTAGGTATGGTTTGGAATTCTCTTATGTTATTGGATCATGTTATTATTCTTGTACCCATCTATTAACTTGGTTAGATCTGATGACTTAAAGTCAATCAGTTTATAGTAATCATAGTAGGATATTTTATGAAGTAGATTAGTTGGCTTGTACTTGTCTAAATGCGGAATATGTTGATTTTTGTGTGATACCGGCATACGGGTTGGAAGACGAGGATCACACCTGTCAATAAGATATTGGAGTTTGAGGATTTTTTATTTTTCTTGGACCTTATTATTCATAGTACTTATACTAGCTACTATCAGCTGTGTGAGGACTAGGGTCGCCTACCGTAATTGACTTGATCATTATTGGATTAATTCACTTTAGCTCATTGAGCTGCAAGTTTTTCTTATGTTGTGTATGTCTGGACAGATAATTATATGTCATGTCTTGCGTACAAGAGCTCCATTGATGAAGTAGGATAACATTAGCTATATATTATTACGCTTAGTAATGGATTGATACATTCTGTTCTTTAGGTGCTTTGACCATGGATCACCTGTACTTTGTTGTTGAACTGGAAAGTACATGTTGATGGGTGATTTGAGCTAATAAGGAAAAAGTGTGGAGCTAGTTGCTTGACACTATTGGGTTACCACTTGTAGTTGGTTTGAATAACCAAGAAGCTACCTACGGACTTATGATGAAGCTACCTACGGACTTATGATCTGCACGGAGGCAAATCACTTACAAGACTAGGCCATCTCTCGTTAAATGATATCGAGGATGACATATGGGGAAATAAAGGAATTGCTTCATGAGTATGTTGAGATACTCCTGAGATATAACATGTCTCTATCTCCTTGTTATGGAGTAGGACCTTAGGGTTTTGACTATGAAGTGGAGTAATTAAACTGTATCAGATTATGAGGCGACGGTCGGTGTGACTCGCTAGTTGCTACGCTATTCTATGAGGGATTTTGACTCATGGATTGGGTGTATATGGTTGGATAATCTCGATAGTGCATCAGGTTGCACGACCCACTAGGGTACGGAGGATGTGGAGATAGCTGTATCCTTACTTTCCGGTGAGATATTGGACATTAATCTGGAGGTCAAAGCTGTCCACTGGTTTTCGGTTGTTATACCCCCATCGTGGACCCATTAGTTCACGGGATGATAAGGTTGACATCACCATGGACTTTCTCATTAGTGTTGAGAGGTGGATTGAGATTGACGAATTTCTATGTTATATTGTATTTTGAGGATTCTATTAGTAGACATGGACCTACCGGATTGTAGCTTTTGATGGATCATTGGGTGAATAAATGATCTTTCGGTGGTTGATTATTTAGGAAGTCTGTTATTGATAGCAGCATATGGTACGACATATTGGCACAATCTCTAAATTATATGTTAGCTGCTGATGGTTTATTAGAGGATATATATATATACATATATGTGACTTGGGATGTTTTGGAGGATGTTATTGATTTAGGGATACATGGGTGATACTCATGGATTTCACGTTTTACGTTTAAGGATCGAAGTATAGACTGGGCGCCAGTGATCGCCAGTGAACTTAGGATTGAGTGCCCTGGATAAGTGTGATGATTGAATGATTGATCGGGTATACCTGGTTATTAGATGATAACCTTTCGATTGATAACTCCCGTTGCTCCATAGTAGTGTAACCTTAGGGTATCAGATGAAGTGGTTACTCATGATGAGTACAGACATGCTTAGCTGCTAGTGTGTGCCGTATGAGGAATGGTGAAATTTGGGGACCAAATTTTTATTAGAGGGGGAGAATATAAAATACGGCGAATTAAAAATCGGCAGAATAAATTTTTCGAAAATTTTATTGGCAGAGTTAGAGATTTTAATAAATGGGAAGGTTAAATAACTAAAAACCTTTACCCTAAGGACAAAGTTTGAATTTTTGAAAGTGGAGGGACCTTTTTGCAAAAAGCCCCCTTTAGGTTTTAAAGCCTTCGGCCGCAACCCCTAGCCGCGGATCCCTCTCCCTTGTGCCCTAGCGCAGACGCGCCGACCCGCTCCTTTCTTCTTCTTCCTTTTCTCCCCTTCGCGTGCCCTAAACCCGACGCTGCAGCCGAAGCCACGCCGACTTCCTTCCTCATCTCTTCTCCGCGAACCCTAGCGGTCGCGTCGACTCCTCTTCGATCATCGCAGCCAAGCAACCGAGCGATCACTCTCTTCTAACTTCGGGTATGAACAACTGGTTCTGTTGTTCCTGGATCGCCACAAGCAATTGTTGTCACCGTTGTGCCCTAACTGATCTATTATTACAGCTATCCTTACTTTTGATCATTGATCTGTGGTTGTCTCCCAAATCCGAGCAAGGTGTTGCGCCATCCACATCCAAGTAAGATCTGTTAGTTTTGGTTGGGTTGTGGGAAGACGAATCTTGCCTTCGACTAGTTGCTGATTTGGGAATTACTCGATCCTATATTTGACTTTAGTTGCTTCTAAGCATGGATCTATTTATGGATTGCAGTAGAGAGGAAATTGTTTCTTCACTTGGATTTGTCTTGTGTTCTTTATGATGTTCATGGCTGTTTTAGGGATTGATTGAATTCTGATGGCCTGTGCGGATTTAGAATTGGTGGTTGCTGTGGCTTTTAGCTGGGCGTGGTGAGTGTGGAACAGGGAAGAGTTGAATTGATCGCGTGCCATCTCAGGTAAGTTTATAGATCTGTTGAATGTCTATTTGGGGGTTGCACTAGTGTGGTGTTCTTGATTTTTGGATTAAGCTTTGAACAGATCTTTGATCTTTCTGCTGTGAGATTATTTTAACTAATCCTGTCCTTGAATGATTTCGATTTAATGGAATAAGTTAGTGCTGAGATGTTTTGGGAACTTGTACGAAGGTAGAGTGAATATTTTCTCATTTGGATTTGCAACTCTGTTTGATGTTGTTCAAAAATATGTCGTGAGCTTCTCTCTTCAGATTTGCTACTGAGTTGTGGAGGGGATTTGAAATAAATGCAATTTAGCTTTGATTCCTTACCTTAAAGCAGTTGTGACTTGTTGATCATTCTGGCGAGAGTTATTTGGTGAAAATAGGTTGTGTTTTGGATGAGTATCCTTTGTGTTTGAATCCTTGCCGTGAGCTCTTTGGGTGGGAGTTTAGGTGGGTGTTTGAAATGGTGTAAGTTGCCCATGTTTCTTTCTACTTGCCGTGAGCCCCATATTGAGACTTGGCTTAGAATTGGGATACTACCTTTGAGTTTAAATCTAATAAGTTGACTTGATAAATTCAGGTTCCAAAACTTGATTGGAATCTAATCGGGGTAATTTGGGATAATTACGGTCTAATTATTTAATTATGATTAATTGAATGGGATAAGGATAATTAGAACGATCCTAATTACTTGAGATAACTCGTTTAGCTAATAAATTACATATTATTGTAGCTAAACATTATGCCTTTGATATAGGGCATTGATTGGATTTAGCATTGCTATCATCAGACGGGAGGTTCTTTCTGATACGAGCATCTTACGATTGAGGCGGGTACCCTTTGACTTATCTTTTAGATATTGTCATATTGCTATGCATGGTTTGTTATAGATAACAGTAAGTTTGTATGCTATATCTGCCTTAGTATACCTGTGTTTGATATATATGTTGCTTATCCCTGAGATTATCTCCCGTTTAGCTTCATACAGTCTCCATAGTTGTCATGTATATATATATGTGCATAGATGTAGTGATATGTTCCCTCTTGCATTGTGCCATTGATAGATCACTGGATTACTTTTTCAGTATACCTGGTAGGTTACTTGTATTCCATAATATAGGATTCAGACCTATACCTATTACACGGTGATGTTAGTTGAGGACTTGGTGGGTGTATATGTGTTTGGGTCATGCACCATCCTTGCATTATTGCATGCTGATGATCATCGGCTCCTATATAGTCTGAGCCCATCGTCAGTTACATGAGGATATGCACACACATCCACTCAGGGGTAGTGGCTACCATAGGTAGTGTGCATTTGCCCTGTATTGCTCCGTTCGACCACGATTTGGAGGGTGGTTCTGGGCGTGGTAGCAGCTAGGGATCCCTTCTCTTCCTGAGACACGAAAAGATGAGAGCTAGACTCCCCCATTGCTTGGGATAGGAGAGAGACCTCGCCAGCATCCTGTCCACTCGGTAACTCAGGAGTAGTGATAGCAGAGTGCGTACAGTTGTCATAGCTCTACCCTTTCGGACGTCCATTTATGAGAGGTGGACGATGATCTGACTGGTGTCAGGGGTGACACATATCATTGGACCATGTGCATATTTTGCATCGTGCATTGTTTGCTGCATTTGATTTCTGCTCCTGATTGACATGCATATACTAGAGATTAGTCTACTTTGGATATATGTTATACATGTTCCATAGGGATTGATTTCACCCCTTTGCAGGATAGATGGATTCGGGTATGTACCTGTATTTAGTATCTTCAGTATACCCTTTCCGATTATTTATATGAGACTGTATTAGCGTAGACCCTTATTGTTATTGAAACACACTTGCATATCTGCTGGGTATTCGCTGAGTTTATGGGCTCACACCGTTGCCATAGTTTTTGATTTCAGGTTGATATCTGCCAGGAGGGTCCAAGTCGCCAGTCCAGTGCTTGCTACTACACCTGCTTTGGTTTTAAGAGTTACTTTCTGTTTTTGGACCATGTTATGTTTTATTTCGTTACATTGGATTATCGTGGACTTGTAGTTGTGGTTGGCTTTATGGGATTGTACTTTCGAGTCCTATGTTGGATTGTGTGTGGTTTTTGCTCCGTTCCTGCGCCCTGGCAGCTCAGGTAAGCTCGAGTTTTGGTTTTATTTGCATATTGCTATATCTATTGTTATTCTGTATGGATTAAAGGCCTGAGGCCCATATAAACTGCGTGGTATTGTTATACTTGTGTTATGTATGTGAAATTATCCGCCGGACAGGGGAGGTGCTGTCCGATTTTCTATTGGATCAACGACTCCTAGGACTCGAGGCATGACAATTTATTTTGGTATCAGAGCGAGGTTCCGAGATACCTTGGGGACTTGTGGAGTTTCGGTGTCTATCTGATACCAATTTATTTTTGGTATCTGAGCAAAGGTCTTACGAGTCTATTCGGGGCTTTCCGAGTTTTACGGATTTAACGGAGTCATTGTTTCAACGTGGGAGATTGGGACTTGGTGCGATGGGACTTCTTCTGGCGACAGGTATTTCTTCTGATCTCTTGTATCCCTTATCCTAGTTAGGATGTGTAGAAATTCTCTTGTATTATTGGATCATGCTACCATTCCTGTATATTTAGGTATGATTTAGAAATTCTCTCATGTTAATGGATCATGGTACCATTCCTCTATATTTAGGTATGGTTTGGAAATCTCTTATGTTATTGGATCATGTTATTATTCTTGTATCCATCTATTAACTTGGTTAGATCTGATGACTTAAAGTCTATCAGTTTATAGTAATCATAGTCAGGATATTTTATGAAGTAGATTAGTTGGCTTGTACTTGTCTAAATGCGAAATATGTTGATTTTTGTGTGATACGGGCATACGGGTTGAAGACGAGTGTCAAACCTGTTAATAAGATATTGGAGTGTGAGGATTTTTTATTTTTCTTGGACCTTATTATTCATAGTACTTATACTAGCTACTATCAGCTGTGTGAGGACTAGGGTCGCCTACCGTAATTGACTTGATCATTATTGGATTAATTCACTTAAGCTCATTGAGCTGCAAGTTTTTCTTATGTTGTGTATGTCTGGACAGATAATTATATGCCATGTTTTGAGTACATGAGCACCATTGGTGAAGTAGGATAGCATTAGCTACATATTATTACGCTTAGTAAAGGATTGATACATTCTGTTCTTTAGGGGCTTTGACCATGGATCACCTGTACTTTGTTGTTGAATAGGAAAGTACATGTTGATGGGTGATTTGAGCTAATACGGAAAAAGTGTGGAGCTAGTTGCATGACACTATTGTGTTACCACTTGTAGTTGGTTTGAATAACTAAGAAGCTACCTACGGACTTATGATGAAGCTACCTACGGACTTATGATCTGCACGGAGGCAAATCACTTACAAGAATAGGCATCTCTGGTTAAATGATATCGAGGACGACCTGTGGGGAAATAAAAGAATTGCTTCATGAGTATGTTGAGATACTCCTGAGATATAACATGTCTCTATCTCCTTGTTATGGAGTAGGACCTTAGGGTTTTGACTATGAAGTGGAGGAATTAAACTGTATCAGATTATGAGGTGACGGTCGGTGCGACTCGCTAGTTGTTACGCTATTCTATGAGGGATTTTGACTCATGGATTGGGTGTATATGATTGGATAATCTCGATAGTGCATCGGGTTGCACGACCCACTAGGGTACGGAGGATGTGGAGATAGCTGTATCCTTACTTTCCGGTGAGATATTGGACATTAATCAGGAGGTCAAAGATGTCCATTGATTTTCGATTGTTATACCCCCATCGTGGACCCTTTAGTTCATGGGATGATAAAGTTGATATCACCATGGACTTTCTCATTAGTGTTGAGAGGTGGATTGAGATTGACGAATTTCTATGTTATATTGTATTTTGAGGATTCTATTAGTAGACATGGACCTACCAGATTGTAGCTTTTGATGGATCATTGGGTGAATAAATGATCTTTCGGTGGTTGATTATTTAGGAAGTTTGTTATTGATAGCAGCATATGGTACGACATATTGGCACAATCTCTAAATTATATGTTAGCTGCTGATGGTTTATTAGAGGATATATATATATACATATATGTGACTTGGGATGTTTTGGAGGATGTTACTGATTTAGGGATACATGGGTGATACTCATGGATTTCACGTTTTACGTTTGAGGATCGAAGTATAGACTGGGTACCAGTGATCGCTAGTGATCTTAGGATTGAGTGCCCTTGATAAGTGTGATGATTGAATAATTGATCGGGTGTACCTGGTTATCAAATGATAACCTTTCGATTGATAACTCCCGTTGCTTCATAGTAGTGTAACCTTAGGGTATCAGATGATGTGGTTACTCATGATGAGTATGTTGGGACCGGGTGCATGTTGACAAGGATACGAGTTCGTAAAATTTAAAATTTTTACGTGCAGCGGAAGAGTTTGCATAAAATAATTTCCTAAATTATTTTAACTTCGTATCTAGCATGCAACCCTATGGTGTGTTGACATAATCATACATAAAATTTTGCGGAAAAGTAAACTAATTTACTTTTATACCTCGCGTATCTCGAAGAAAAGGGACGAGATCCAACCGTAGCGTCCCTTGGAAGCTCCGCCTCTATTCGCGTCCACGCCGAGTTCTCTTCGGGATGACTTCGGCAAGTCACGAGTTTTGTGCCGACGAGAACTACTAGATTCTCGGAAGGCACAACTAGAAGAATAAGAGAAAATAATGGAAAACTAACCAACGAAGTAACGGAATCGAATTCCGGGAAGAGAGGAATCGCTATCCGCTTCTTCTTCTTCGTGTTCGGGTTCTCCTTCTTCTTCTTGAAGCTCACGGCCTCCACCACCTTGGATGTAGGTTGGGCGCCGCCCTAGGGGAGCTAGGGTGGGCGCCGGCCCTAAGGGAAGAGAGGGAGAAGGAGGAGAGGAGAGATTAAGAGAGAGAGGGAGAGAATAATAATCTCTTAATTAGGAATAAGGGCTAGCCTTTGGTTCCTTTATATAGTAGCAACTCCTTTGCTAAGTCTCCCTCTAAACCGAATTAACGGAATTAACGGAATTAGTTATAAGAAATTTATCTTATAAATTTTCTTATTATTCCGTTTAAACCGAGTCTTTATTATAAACTAATTTATAATAAAACTAATTCTTCTTCTCTTTAAATTATGAAATAAATTTTTATAAGAAATTTATAAACTTTCTTATTATGAAAAAATCAATTCATAATTGATTTTATAAAATTAAAATAAACCAATTCATGGATTATTTTAATCTTCCATAAAAGAATAAATTTCTATAAATTTTATTTATATAAATTTCTTTATACAAATTTATTTATCGATAATTTATAAAATAAATTGCACTAGATTTATTTTATTAATTAAAATAAAATTAATTGGTTTTCTCCTCTTATTGTGGCCGGCCACCAAAGGGGGTTTTGGCACCCTCTTTGGCCGGCCAAACCAACCCAAACCGCCGCGAATTCAACTCATTTAATTCGCCCAAAAAGCCTTCAAAAGACTTAGCCATTTTTAGCTTCCATTGCGCCTCTGACTAACTCAGATTCGACTTATTTCTCTTGATCGGAAAATCCAATTTTCAACTCGTTTTAAATCCCTCGGATTACTCGTAGTGCGTGTGACTAAATAGGCTTTCGATTTATGTTGGCCGTCTATAATTAACCAATCATAGAACGGTCATGAGTGGCACCTAGTAGTAGATCATGACCCCCAATTAATCGAAAGATCAACGGTTTGACCTCAGAAGAAATTATTCTGAAACCCTTCAGCAGCTCTAATGAATCGTGCCCCATTTCCTTCACCACCTTATACCCACTTGGTTCAGGACACGGTCAATGGTGTCAGTCCCCACTAGGCTGACTACGTCACACCTAGCCCAAGTAGTGTCTTCCTCGTCCTTTGGATTTCTAATTAATCTTATGTATTTAAGAGACTCGCACTCTTAACATGATATGCTCTGGCCAAAGGCTTTGAGTAATAATCCGACGATAGGCCTGGGTATACATCTCCTCGCAAGGAGTGGTGAATCCTTTGTAGGCTGTTCAAACATCTTCGGGCACTTCGGCTTATACCCAATCATCGTGGGTCCACACCTCCTAAGAGATGCTTGCTTAAGATGTCAAAGTATAAGTCTCCATGACCAAGATGACTTGAACACCGCAAGTCAAAGGAACATCGCACTTAACCTGCAGTAAGAACTTCATTGACAAATCTATATAGATTACCATATGAAGTTTTACAGCTAGTCACTCCAATTAACTAGTCCCTTAACTAGCATCCATGTTTATCTCCGGACATCCCAATGTCACCAGCCAGTGAGAATCAGCTGAATAGAGAATAACCCATGCTAGTCTCAACAGAATTGATAATGTCCGTATTTATCAATTCATCGACTACGGATATTTCCAACACTTCACATTTGCACATTTAGAGATAATCACTAGTTGTGATCCCATCACAAATTCTCTTATGCTGTGAATTGTATGGCGGACATTCAGTAGATGAGTTTAAGATCCTATCAAATACACAAACATGTATACTCAAATAGTGAATTATCATTTATTAATATAAACGTTTACATCATAAGGCGATTGCCTTAGGATACTTCTCTCATATCACTAACAAACTCCCGCTTGGCCTAATGCCAATCGCTACGGTATCCAATACCACAGGCTCTAACATGACCCTCAAACTTGTTTTGAGGCAAGGCCTTAGTTAAAAGATCCGCTAAATTCCTTTCAGTGGGGATTTTCTCAATTTGTATGTCATTCCTACTTATAATCTCTCTGATCAGATGATAGCATCGAAGCACGTGTTTGGATCGCTGATGAGACCTTGGTTCCTTTGCTTGTGCAATAGCTCCATTGTTGTCGCAGTAAACTGGCACTGCTTCATCAATGGTTGGAACCACACCAAGTTCTGAGACAAACTTCTTGATCCAAACTGCTTCCTTTGCTGCTTCCGAAGCTGCGATATATTCCGCTTCCGTGGTAGAATCCGCTACGGTGTCTTGTTTGGAACTTTTCCAACTTACTGCGCCTCCATTCAAAATAAATACGTATCCAGACTGCGATTTGGAGTCATCCTTATCTGTCTGGAAACTGGCATCCGTATACCCACGTATTACTATATCTCCTTCTCCATATATTAGGATCACATCCTTAGTTCTTCTTAAGTACTTAAGGATTGTCTTAACAGCCGCCCAATGATCCATTCCTGGATCCGACTGGTATCTGCTTGTGACGCTCAAAGCATATGATACATCGGGCCTTGTACATAGCATAGCATACATGATAGATCCTAT
>JAGFNQ010010569.1:134728-199805 GCA_024364735.1 Boesenbergia rotunda | reverse complement strand
TGAGTTGCAAAAGTAGCATGAGCATATGATGCTTATACCATCATCTTCCATCTTCATGAGTTGATTGAAGAGCAGGCGAGATCCGAAAGGTTCGAAGTCTCCAGACTCCTCTTCACGACTAAGATGCAGGAAGGCACTTCTGCCTCGCAGTTTGTGCTAAAGATGTTGGGGTACATTGAGCGACTGAGCACACTCGGTTTTGCAATGGATCATGAACTAAGTATTGACTTAATTCTGATTGTTTGCCCAAAAGTTATTCACAATTTGTGATGAACTATCGGATGAACAAACTAGAGACTACCATCCTGAGTTGCTCAACCTGCTGAAGACTGTGGAGCCTTCTGTAAAGCCGGATCAAAAGACGGTACTGTTAGTTGGTTCCTCGAAGAAAGTTCTAAGAGGAAGGCCAAAGAACAGAATAAAGGGAAGAAGAAAAGGCCAAAAAGACTGAAAAGAAACCAAAAGGAACTTGCCATCATTGTGGCAAGGAGGGTCACTGGCGAAGAAACTGCAAGGTTTATCTTGAGTCCTTGAAGAATAAGGCATCCGATGCCCCATCCTCTTCAGGTATCTTCGTTATTGAATGTCACTCTATTTCCTCAAATACCTGGGTACTTGATACTGGGTGTAGCTCACATATATGTAATGACATACAGGGGCTAAGGAATAGAAGAAGACTCGTCAAAGGAGAAGCGAATTTGCGAGTTGGAAATGGAGCAAAGATTGCTGTTGTTGCCATCGGAACATATTTGCTAAAGCTCCCCACTGGACGTGTCTTAGAATTGGATAATTGTTATTTAGTTCCTTCGTTAATAAAGAACATTGTATCTATTTCATGTTTGAATGAAAAGGGTTATCATTTAACTTTTAGTAACAATTGTTGTTACATAACTTTAAATGGCGTTCTTTATGGGAATGGAACTTTGTGCAATGGTATCTACACGTTAGATTTATCCGGTGACGTTTTCAATATCGAAGTTAGCAACAAACGTGCTCGAATAGATAATCGAATAGACTCCTACACTTGGCATTGCCGTCTTGGCCATGTAAGTAAGAAACGCATGACCGAATTACACCGATGTGGAATTTGGAATCATTTGAACCCGGTTCATTTGATACATGCGAATCATGCTTAAAAGGCAAGATGACCAAATTACCCTTTTCCGGAAAGGTAATCCAGTGGAAGAATTGCTTGGTCTAATACATACTGATGTATGTGGACCAATGTCAACTCTTGCACAAGGAGGCTATAGCTACTTCATCACCTTTATCGATGATCACTCACGATTCGGGTATGTGTTCTTGATGAAACACAAATCTGAAGCCTTTGAGAAATTCAAAGAGTTCAGAAATGAAGTAGAGAAACACTTGGCAAAAGTATTAAGATACTTCGATCCGATCGGGGTGGTGAATACTTAAGTCAAGAGTTTCAAGATTATCTTAGGGACAATGGGATATTGTCCCAATGGACTCCGCCGTATACACCACAGCATAATGGTGTATCTGAGAGGCGCAACCGAACCTTGATGGACATGGTTAGGTCGATGATGAATCATGCAACTCTTCCAAAATCTTTTGGGGCTATGCACTTAAGACAGCTGTTTACTTGCTAAACAGAGTCCCGACCAAGGTAGTCTCTACTACTCCATATGAGACATGGAATAGTAAGAAACCCCACTTAACTCACCTTAAGATATGGGGTTGTCCCGCTTATGTGAAGCGGACTGTATCAGACAAATTGGATGCTAAGTCTGATAAATGTCTATTTATTGGATACCCTAAGGAAACGAAGGGTTACCAATTCTATCATCCCTTGGAACAAAAGGTGTTTGTTTCAAGGCATGCTGTATTTCTAGAAAAAGAATTTCTTTTACAAGAAAACAGTGGGAGTGGCATTGAACTTGATGAAGTTCAAGAAACTCCAATAGACATTACAGAGACACCTAGTCTAGACCCACAACCAATACCTCATAATGATGAGCTATCAGTTGAACCTAAAACGACACCACCTCTTCGTAGGTCTGATAGGACACGCAATATTCCAGAGAGATACGGATTTCTCATAAGCGAATCGAATGACGTGTTACTCATAAGCGATGACGAACCTATCAGTTATGAAGATGTTCTGAAATGTTCAGAAAGGGACAAATGGCTTGAAGCCATGAAGTCGGAAATGGATTCCATGTACGAAAATCAAGTATGGGACTTGGTTAACCCACCTGAAGGGATTAAGCCCATAGGGTGCAAGTGGGTTTTCAAGAAGAAAACCGACATGGAAGGTAATGTAGTTACCTTTAAGGCTAGATTAGTGGCAAAAGGATATCGTCAAAAATAAGGAATTGATTATGACGAAACCTATTCGTCAGTAGCTATGCTTAAATTCATTCGGATGCTCCTAGCCATAGCAGCTCATTATGATTATGAGATATGGCAAATGGATGTGAAAACAGCTTTCCTTAATGGAAACCTGCTTGAGGATGTATACATGATACAACCTGAAGGTTTCACATCGGTTGATATAACCAAAGTATGCAAGCTTCGACGATCCATATATAGACTGAAGCAAGCATCTAGGAGCTGGAACATCTGTTTTGATGAGACAATCAAAGAGTTTGATTTCTCACAAAATCCTGACGAACCTTGTGTGTACAAGAAGGTTAGTGGGAGTGCAGTCGTATTCCTAGTGTTATATGTCGATGACATATTGCTTATAGGAAACGATATATCAGTCTTACATACAGTTAAAATTTGGTTGTCCAAAACTTTCTCCATGAAAGACCTGGGAGAAGCAACCTATATCCTTGGGATTAGAATCTATAGAGATAGATCAAAACGGTTGCTTGGTCTTTCGCAGTCTACATATATAGACCGAATGCTAAAAAGGTTTAGCATGTCGGAATCTAAGAAAGGTTACCTTCCCATCAGGCATGGGATCAACCTTTCAAAGTCTATGTGTCCGCGCACAGAAGACGAGAGGATTTGCATGAATAAGATTCCCTATGCATCCGCGATAGGATCTATCATGTATGCTATGTTATGTACAAGGCCCGATGTATCGTATGCTTTGAGCGTCACAAGCAGATACCAGTCGGATCCAGGAATGGATCATTGGGCGGCTGTCAAGACAATCCTTAAGTACTTAAGAAGAACTAAGGATCTGTTCCTAATATATGGAGAAGGAGATATGGTAATACGTGGGTATACGGATGCCAGTTTCCAGACAGATAAGGATGACTCCAAATCTCAGTCTGGATACGTATTTACTTTGAATGAAGGCGTAGTAAGTTGGAAAAGTTCCAAACAAGACACCGTAGCGGATTCTACCACGGAAGCGGAATATATCGCAGCTTCGGAAGCAGCAAAAGAAGCAATCTGGATCAAGAAGTTTGTCTCCGAACTTGGCGTGGTTCCAACCATTGATGAAGCAGTGCCGGTTTACTGTGACAACAATGGAGCTATTGCACAAGCAAAGGAACCAAGGTCTCATCAGCGATCCAAACACGTGCTTCGCCGCTATCATCTGATCAGAGAGATTATAAGTAGGAATGACATACAAATTGAGAAAATTCCCACTGAAAGGAATTTAGCGGATCCTTTAACTAAGGTCTTGCCTCAGAACAAGTTTGAGGGTCATGTTAGAGCCTGTGGTATTGGATACCGTAGCGATTGGCATTAGGCCAAGTGGGAGTTTGTTAGTGATATGAGAAAAGTGTCCTAAGGCAATCGTCTTATGATTGTAAATATTGATTTTAATAAATGATAATTCACTATTTGAGTATACATGTTTGTGTATTTGATTGGGATCTTAAACTCATCTACTGAATGTCCGCAATACAATTCACAGCATAAGAGAATTTGTGTATGGGATCACAACTAGTGATTATCTCTAAATGTGCAATTGTGAAGTATTGAAAATATCCCTAGTCGATGAATTGATAAAAACGGACATTATCAATTCTGTTGAGACTAGCATGGGTTATTCTCTAATCAGTTGATTCTCACTAGTTGGTGACATTGGGATGTCCGCAGATAAACATGGATGCTAGTTAAGGGAACTAGTTCATTGGAGTGACTAGCTGTAAAACTTCATATGGTAATCTATATAGATATGTCAATGAAGTTCTTACTGCAGCTTAAGTGCGATGTTCCTTTGACTTGCGGTGTTCAAGTCATCTTGGTCATGGAGACATATACTTTAACATCTTAAGCAAGCATCTCCTAGGAGGTGTGGACCCAGGATGATTGGGTATAAGCCGAAGTACCCGAAGATGTTTGAGCAGCCTACAAAGGATTCACCACTCCTTGCGAGGAGATGTATACCCAGGCCTATCGTCGGATTGTTACTCAAAGCCTCTGGCCAGAGCATATCATGTTTAGAGTGCGAGTCTCTTAAATACATGAGAGTAATTATAAATCCAAAGGACGAGAAAGACACTACTTGGGCTAGGTGTGACGTAGTCAGCCTAGTGGGGACTGACACAAATAGACCGTGTCCTGAACCAAGTGGGTATAAGATGGTGAAGGGAATGGGGCACGATTCATTAGAGCTGCTGAAGGGTTTCAGAATTACTTCTGAGGTCAAACCGTTGATCTTTCGGTTAATTGGGGGTCATGATGTACTACTAGGTGCCACTCATGATCGTTCTATAATTAGTTGATTATAGACGGCCAACATAAATCGAAAGCCTATTTAGTCACACGCACTACGAGTAATCCGAGAGATTTAAAACGAGTTGAAAATTGGATTTTCCAATCAAGAGAAATAAGTCGAATCTGAGTTAATCAGAGGCGCAACGGAAACTTAAAATGGCTAAGTCTTTTGAAGGCTTATTAGGCGAATTAAATGAGTTTAATTCGTGATCGGTTCGGTTTGGTTTGGTCGGCCAAAGAGGGTGCTAACCCCCTTTGGTTTGGCCGGCCACAACAAGGGTAAGAAACCAATTTATTTGGTTTAATTAATAAAATAAATCTAGCGCGATTTGTTTTATAAATTATGAATAATAAATTTGTGTAGAGAAATTTATAAATAAATTTATAGAAATTTATTCTTTTATGGAAATTAAAATGATCCATGGAATGGTTTATTTTAATTTTATAAAATCAATTATGAATTGATTTTTTCATAAAAAGAAAGTTTATAAATTTCTTATAAAATTTATTCCATAATAAAAAGAGAGAAGGTATTTGTTTTATTATAAAGTTAGTTGTAATAAAACTTAGCTTAAACGGAATAATTAATAAGAGAATTTATAGGATAAATTTCTTATGAAAATTTCGTTAAGAGGGAGACTTGGCAAGGGAGAGGTTACTATATAAAGGAACCAAGGCTAGGCTTGAATTCCTGAATCAATAGAGTAATCAAGAGATTAATTCTCTCCCTTTCTCTTAATCTCTCCCTCTCCTTCTCTCTTCTCCTAGGGCCGGCGCCCACTTCTTCTTGCAAGAGCCGGCGCACCTCAACCCTAGGGCCGGCGCCTCCTCCCCTTAGGGCCGGCGCACCTTCCTCACATCACCTTGAGATTGGCGTGAGCAACCATCATCAAGAAGGAGCCAAACAAGAAGAAGAAGAAGCGGGACGCATCTCCTTCCTTCTCGGAATTTAGATTCCGTTTCTTCCCTTGGAAGCTCCGCCTCTATTCGCGTCTACGCCGAGTTCTCTTTGGGATGACTTCACAAAGTCACGAGTTTTGTGCCGACGAGAACTACTAGATTCTCGGAAGGCACAACTAGAAGAACAAGAGAAAAGAATGGAAACTTACCAACACCCGGGACGTTGGGGGCACCCTCCACGTGTCACACGATCCGCCCAACTCTCGGTCAGCCTTTATCCCTCAAGGATCGGGCTCGAGGTTTGACGGGGGCGCCCGAGAAGCAAGGGGCGCCCGGGTTGACTCAATCTGCTAGCTTCTCGACTGGATAAACTCTATCCGCTTCGTTTGCATGAGCCCAGGGCGCCCGGAGCATCCGGGACGCCCGGGAGCACGGGGGCGCCCGGGAGCATGGGGGCGCCCGGCCCAGTGAGCTTCCGAAGCGTTTTCTTGCTCACTCTTGTTTGGCTTTACCTTAGGGCTCCCGGGTCCTTCCGGGCGCCCAACCCAGCTGCTGCCCCTCTCCTTTGGGGCGTTCTGAGCTGCAGAAACTCGTTCCTTCGGTCCTGCATCTAGGGTTAGTACCAAACAAAACAAAGCAAGCATGTTAGTGCATTTTACAGCCGTAGCTATCTTGGTTCTAACTTTGAGTCTCCAAAATGGAGCCCTAGGTCGAGCCGACGTCTACTGTTCCCTCGACGGGGAATGCGTCCTCACCTACTCCTCTCAGGAGAGTTTACCTTGTTGAGGCAATCGACCCTTAAATGATTGGAAGATCATGGTTTTGATGTGTGGGCGAATAGGTTTAAAGTTAGAGTGTTATGTTGTATTTGATTTGTGTGATTGAGTTTGCAGGACTTGGAGAATCACACTTGGTGGACCTATCTGAGGGACGAGAGCCGAGGGAGGAGAGCTCCAAGGGCAAGCCGGGAAGTGGACTTCAAAGGGCACACGTGAAGGGTGGCATGGAGGCAAGCCAAGGAAAGGCTTACGTGCGCATCGGAGGCACGATAGCCAGAGGAAGAGGACTTCAAGGGGCGAGCCAAGGGAGCAGAACTGAAGGCACACGCGAGGGAGAAGGTTTGGAGTGGCTGGAGCTGAGCTGGGAGGCAGGGCAGTCGACTGGCCCGGAGGCAGTCGACTGCCAAAACCCACAGAAAGTTCGCAGCTTCGGACCAGTCGACTGGCCTTGGGGCAGTCGACTGGTATACCCCAAAACTAGCCGTTGGCTAGCTGTTTGGTAGCCGTTGGCTAGCCGTTGGCCAGCATTTATTGCTGGGCCAGTCGACTGCCCTAGGGGCAGTCGACTGGTGCGAGACTAGACAGACTGTGAATCTATCCTTTTCACCTATAAAAGGAGCTCCTCGTTACATGTGTATGTACAGTTCCGTACAGTAACGAAGTGCTGCCCAATTGTAGAGTGATCTTTGCTTCCTCCATCATATTTCTGCATCTGTAAAGAGGAAGCTTTTGCTGTAAAGGTTTCTCCACCTCAAGGAGACTTTTCGATAGTGAAAAGTGGTGCTCGTAGCGTGGATCCTTGGATTAGTCACCCATCTGGGTGGATACCAAGTAAAAGAACTTTGTTAGCATTGTTATTTCTTTTGCATATTATTTCCGCTGCGCTAACATCTTTGTAGAGATCAAAACGATCAAAGAAAGTGCATTCACCCCCCCCTCTGCACGCCTACACTGATCCTTCAGTTGGTATCAGAGCCGGTGCGTTTCAAAAGATCTAACAGTCAACCGGAGCAATTGTAATGGCGTTTCAAGAGGGATACTCCACCGCACGACCACCATTCTTCGACGGCAACGACTTCGCGTATTGGAAAGGTAGAATGCAGTACTATCTTATGAATGACATAGAAACCTGGATAAGTGTTGCAGATGGCTTCGAGGCGCCCATCGATGAAAGAGGAGACCCAACACCTATGAGAACATGGTCTAAGGAGGTGATGAAGAGGGCGCAGTCAAATGCCAAGGCCACCACCACACTGCAATGCGGGCTCTCAAAGGAGCAACTGAACAAGGTGGGGCCGTTCAAGAGCGCCAAAAAACTATGGGACAAGTTGGTAGAACTGAACGAAGGGTCAAATGAGTCCAGAAGAGCTAAGAAGGACTTGTTGGTGGCCCAACTGCAATCCCTCTCCATAAAGAGCAACGAGACCGTCAGTCAGCTGCATGGAAGGGTAAAGGAAGTGATCAACGAGCTCCATATAATTGGAGAGAAAATCGAAAACCGGGACATCGTCAGGTATGTCTTACAAGCCTTCCCGAGAACCACCCTGTGGGCATCCATGGTTGATGCCTACAAGGTATCGAGGGACTTATCTTTAGTTAAATTAGACGATCTATTTTGTGAATTTGAACTGCACGAGCAAGCTAACATTTCGGCAAAAGAGAAAGGTATTGCTTTTGTTGCAGAAAAGGAGAAGAAGAGGAGAAAGGAGAAGAAGAAGGTGATCTACTCATCATCCTCGGACTCAGAGGAGTCAAGTGCCTCTATGGACAGTGACCAAGAGGCCTTTATGGTAAGGAAATTTCGTAAAGCATTTAAAAGTTTTTCTAACAAATCTTATGCTAGGAAAGGGGCCAAAGGTAAGGGTAAGGCCAAGGAGATAATCTGCTACAACTGTCACCAAGAGGGACATATGAAGAACGAGTGTCCCCAGTTGAAGAAAAGGGAGGACAGGAAGGAAGAGAAGAAGAAGAGTGACAAGAAGAAATCAAAGGGAAAGGAGAAGAGTGCCACGAACCTCAAGGCGACTTGGGATGATCCCTCATCCTCAGAGGAAGAAGAAGAGCAAGTCTCCCACTTCGCTCTTATGGCACAAAATGAATCAGACTCATCAGACGATGAACGAAGCTCAAGCAGTGAAGATGAGAGCTCCTCCACTTCATCATCATCAGAGTCAGAAGCTTCGGTAAGTGAGGTATACCACTTACCCTCCTCTACCTTAGTGAAAATTATTTCTAGCACGAACATGGATTTAGCTAAGGCTAGAAGTAGAATTAAGGATCTTAAGGAAGAAATTGTCATGCTTAGAGTAGAAGCTATTAAACTTAAAGATTTGCATGCTAGCTCTACCTCTTCACATGTTTCACATATTGAAAATGAAAATAAGAAGTTAAGGAAACAAGTAAATGACCTCACAAAGGCCCTTAGGAAATTCCAAGTAGGATCAAGTAACCTTGATATGATCATCAACAGTCAAAGGGTTGTATATAACAAAGCCGGATTGGGTTATAGACCTAAGACCAAGGAAGTAGCATTTGTCTCACTTACCGGTAGGATTGGTGCATCTAGGAGACTAAGGGCTAGGGGAACCACAAAGAAGGTATGGGTACCTAAGAAATTTTTAAATGATGCTTATGGATCAAAAATATGGGTACCAAAAGAGTGTGTTTTATGTGTTGTTTAGCTAAAGGTGAAGGAGGCCCCAACTTTGTGGATAGTAGATAGTGGATGCTCAAGACACATAACCGGGGATGTGAGCAAGTTCACCATTATTAGCTATCTAAGAGAAGGGATGGTCTCCTTTGGGAACAGTGGAAAGTTAAGGATCATTGGTAGGGGCACAATTGAGGTATCTCCCACTATTTCGATTCATAAAGTACTTTTAATCAAAGATATGAAGTTTAATTTATTAAGTGTAAGTCAACTATGTGATGCCGGGTTTAGAGTAGAATTTCATGCTAAGAAATGTGTAATAAGGCAAAGTGACTCAAACACTATCATATTAGAAGGGTTTAGAGAAGCAAACTTATATTATCTTGATCTATCTTATGCTACTAACAATGTTGTTAAGTGTCTCATGTCTAAAGAAGAAGAAGGGTGGTTGTGGCACCGAAGACTTGGACACGTCAACATGAGGAACATTGCAAGAGTGGCCAAGGAAGAATTGGTGAAGGGACTCCCAATGATCAAGTATGAGAAGACCAAGTTGTGTGATGCATGCCAAGAGGGTAAGCAATCCAAAGCATCACACAAAGGTAAAACTCTAATCACCACTTCCTTACCTTTAGAACTTTTGCACATAGACCTGTTTGATTGTCATAGTACTCCCTCACTTGTGGGGAGTAAGTATTGCCTAGTAATAGTAGATGACTTTTCTAGGTTTACTTGGGTCTATTTCTTGAAACATAAGGATGATACCCTAGATATCTTTATAGGATTTAGTAAAAGGGTAGAAAACGAAAAGAACATCAAAATAAACCGAATTAGGAGTGACCATGGTGGGGAGTTCCAAAACGCTAACTTCACACAATTTTGTGTTGAAAATGGGTACAAGCATGAGTTTTCATGCCCAAGGACTCCTCAACAAAATGGGGTAGTTGAGAGGAAAAACCGAGCCCTACAAGAAGCTGCTAGGACTATGCTTAATGCATACTCTCTTCCTAGCTACTTTTGGGCCGAAGCGGTTAACACCGCCTGCTATATCCAAAACCGGGTGTTGGTACATAGGTTTTTAGGAAAAACACCCTTTGAACTTTGGAATGGAAGGGTACCCCAAGTCCACTATTTTAGGGTCTTTGGATGTAAAGTCTACATCTTAAACACCAAAGACGACCTAAGAAAATTTGAGTCAAAAGCCGATGAAGGAATCTTAGTAGGATACTCTTTAACTAGTAGGGGCTATAGAGTGTACAACAAGAGGACAAAAGTGATTGAGGAGTCCTCTAATGTCAAATTTGATGAAACTACTAGTACCTACCCTAGAAAGGCTTCTATTGATAAGGATATAGAAGGAGTCCAACCCCTTGCCCAAAGAATCCAAGACCTACATTTGGAGGGCAATGATCAAGGGGGAGTAAGAAACACACTAGAGGATGAGGAAGAAGGAGTAAATGAACTTACAACCTCCAGGCCCTTGAGACATCACCATGATCATCCTATTGACCAAATTCTGGGTGATGTCACTCAAGGAGTAAGGACTAGATCATACTTTAGGGACCAAACGAGTCAAATAGCTCTAATCTCCCAATTAGAACCCAAGACCATAGATGAAGCATTGGGAGATGTTGATTGGGTTTTAGCTATGCAAGAAGAGCTAAATCAATTTGAGAGGAGTGAAGTTTGGGAGTTAGTCCCTAGGCCCAATGATTGCACCATTGTAACCACGAGATGGGTCTTTAGGAACAAATTAGATGACCAAGGTAAAATCACTAGGAACAAGGCTAGATTAGTGGCTAGGGGGTTTAACCAAGTTGAGGGATTAGATTATGATGAGACCTATGCCCCCGTAGCTAGGTTAGAATCAATTAGAATTCTACTAGCCTATGCCGCTCACATGGGTTTTACACTCCACCAAATGGATGTGAAGTCGGCATTCCTTAATGGGATCATTAAGGAAGAGGTCTATGTAGAACAACCTCCTGGGTTTGAGAACCCCAACTATCCAAGACACGTGTTTAAATTAAGAAAAGCCTTATATGGATTGAAACAAGCTCCCCGGGCTTGGTATGAGAGGCTTTCTTCATTTTTGGTGTCTAAGGGGTTTAGAAGAGGAACAATTGACCCGACATTGTTCCTAAAATCTAAGGATAAGGATATATTTGTTGCCCAAGTCTATGTAGACGATATCATTTTTGGGTCAACAAATAATGACTTCCTACAAGAATTCATCAAGTGTATGGAAGATGAATTTGAGATGAGTCTTGTGGGAGAGTTAACCTTTTTCTTAGGCCTTCAAGTCAAGCAAACTAATGAAGGTACACATGTATTTCAAACCAAATATGCTAAGGAGATGTTAAAGAAATTTGGTTTAGAAAATGCTAAGGAAGCATCTACACCCATAGGAACTAATGTGAAAATGGATAGTGACATTGAAGGCAAAGTGGTAGACTCTAAACACTATAGGAGCATGATTGGTAGCCTCCTATACCTAACCGCTAGTAGACCCGACATACTTTTTGCGGTAGGTATGTGTGCAAGGTACCAATCGTGTGCCAAAGAGTCCCATTTGGTTGTAGTCAAGAGGATCCTAAGGTATGTGAAAGGGACCCTAAATGTCGGACTTTGGTATCCTAGAACCCCTAATGTTGACCTAATTGGATACACCGACTCGGACTATGCGGGTTGTAAGTTAGATAGGAAGAGTACAAGTGGAGGGTGTCAATTCCTTGGGTCTTCTTTAGTTAGTTGGAGTAGTAGGAAACAACCATGCGTTGCCCTATCAACAACAGAGGCAGAATATGTGGCAATGGGTGGATGTGTTTCCCAACTCCTTTGGATCATGCACACCTTAGAGGACTATGAGCTACATTACACCAAGGTCAAAGTATTGTGTGATAATGTAAGCACAATCAATTTAACTAAAAATCCGGTTCACCATTCTAGAACAAAACACATTGAAGTGAAACATCACTTCATTAGAGACCATGTGGCAAGGGGAGACATAGAATTACACTATGTTGAATCAAAGTCGAACCTAGCCGACATTTTTACCAAGCCTCTTCCCGAATCGGAGTTTACATCCTTAAGAAGAGGCCTTGGAATGTGTTTTGTGGAAGTATAGGATGAACTTGGAAACATTAGCTTTGAAAAAGGGTGCTTGATCCATTAGGGTGATACATTTGGCTCACTTGTGCTTGTGGCACATTGTTGAACCATTAAAAGTATCAAAATATCAAAACTAGACCAACTATGGGGGAGGCAAGTGTTTAATCAATAGACACCTTGCTAAAAATCATAGTTGGACATTTTAAAAACCTTGAAAACCATTTTATTTTCTACATACTATGCCATGCTTTTAAAAGTTATATATTTGCAAAATTAGTTTCAAAGTTTGATACAAAATGTAGTGATTTTCAAAACTTTTGGATTTTTATCAAAAGTCATGCATGTTTGAAATTTTATATGGTTTAATATTTTTCCCTGATAGAGTATAACATTTCAAACATGTATGCAAAATTTTATAATTTTTGGAATTTTCTGGAATTTTCTAGGAGTTTCTGAAATTCGACAGAAAACCTGAAAAATCAGACTGATAGCGTATCAGTCGACTGCCCTATGGGCAGTCGACTGGCACGCCTGTTTTTCAGCAACTGTGAGAAATTTCAGAAATGAATAATTCTCACATTTGATGCCGTAGAGTTTGGTTGCTTGAGGCAATCATTTTGATGGTGTCAAAGGGGGAGAATAGGTGGTTTAAGTTAGAACTTTGACTTAAAATGGATGATTTTAAGTATTTTTTTCTAACTTAGAATTTGAATGTCAAAATAGAGAAGATATGGATTAAGGGGGAGGTACCTCTTAGGTTATGATATGTCTTATATTTTAACATCGCTGTTGTTTAGTGGAAACTTAACTTGGATTTAGAATTGAAAATGGGGAGAAGACATAGATTAAGGGGGAGGTTGCCTCTTAGGGTTACTATGTCTTATACTTTTTCAATTGCTATCTATTGTTGTTGCTTCTACTATTGCTGTTATTTATCTCTAACTTAAACATATTGCCACACATCAAAAAGGGGGAGATTGTTGAGGCAATCGGCCCTTAAATGATTGGAAGATCATGGTTTTGATGTGTGGGCGAATAGGTTTAAAGTTAGAGTGTTATGTTGTATTTGATTTGTGTGATTGAGTTTGCAGGACTTGGAGAATCACACTTGGTGGACCTATCCGAGGGACGAGAGCCGAGGGAGGAGAGCTCCAAGGGCAAGCCGGGAAGTGGACTTCAAAGGGCACACGTGAAGGGTGGCATGGAGGCAAGCCAAGGAAAGGCTTGCGTGCGCATCCGAGGGACGATAGCCAGAGGAAGAGGACTTCAAGGGGCGAGCCAAGGGAGCAGACCTGAAGGCACACGCGAAGGAGAAGGTTTGGAGTGGCTGGAGCTGAGCTGGGAGGCAGGGCAGTCGACTGGCCCGGAGGCAGTCGACTGCCAAAACCCACAGAAAGTTCGCAGCTTCGGACCAGTCGACTGGCCTTGGGGCAGTCGACTGGTATACCCCAAAACTAGCCGTTGGCTAGCTGTTTGCTAGCCGTTGGCCAGCATTTATTGCTGGGCCAGTCGACTGCCCTAGGGGCAGTCGACTGGTGCGAGACTGGACAGACTGCGAATCTGTCCTTTTCACCTATAAAAGGAGCTCCTCGTTACACGTGTATGCACGGTTCCGTACAGTAACGAAGTGCTGCCCAATTGTAGAGTGATCTTTGCTTCCTCCATCATATTTCTGCATCTGTAAAGAGGAAGCTTTTGCTGTAAAGGTTTCTCCACCTCAAGGAGACTTTTCGATAGTGAAAAGTGGTGCTCGTAGAGTGGATCCTTGGATTAGTCACCCATCTGGGTGGATACCAAGTAAAAGAACTTTGTTAGCATTGTTATTTCTTTTGCATATTATTTCCGCTGTGCTAACATCTTTGTAGAGATCAAAACGATCAAAGAAAGTGCATTCACCCCCCCCCCTCTGCACGCCTACACCGATCCTTCACCTAGTCCACGACCAGGACTTAATCCCAATCATCTCATCAACCTAAACTAAAATCGATGTCAACACTAAAACAACAATCAGGGTCAGACTGCATCAACAGAATTGAGGAGGAGTAAGGGTGAATCAGGTACTTTTTTAAATTATGTCAATTTTCAAATTTCATATTATATGTTTCAAGTGTAGGAAGAGAGGACACTATAAAAATTAGTGTCCTACTCGTAAGAATCGTTCGTCATCACCGGCGGCAAAGGAGGTACCAGCGCTAAAAGTCCGGAGGGACTAGAGCCACATACGCTGCTTCATATGTTAAAAGCACGGATACTACAAGAACCAGTGTTCGACCAAGGTACGAAAAGTTAATTTTGGCAATAATTTTCAAATTTATGCACAGTCATATAGTAATTCTGATAATTTAGATAAGTTTGTTAATTTTTCTCATAAACTAGATTTTTTATATAATCAACTTAAGTTATTGAATGACAAATTACCAAATATTGATAATACTAAAATATCAAACATTAATTCATGAATCCATAATATTAATGCAGTAATTTTTAGAATTATTGATAATATATCTGATAATGCTGATAATATTAATATTGTTGATAATTCCGATGATAATGATGAAATTATAATTAATAATCCTTTAATTTCCGATAATATTGAAGATAATACTCAATACACCTTTGAATTTAATACTACAACTTTAATAAATAATCCCAAAAATTATTCAACATATTATGAAGATAATGATACAATTTTAAATTCTGAATATAACTCTGAAAATGAAGATGAAAAGGAATTTAGTAGAATTAAAGCTATGTTTAATAGGGCTTACAAGAAATCAAATAAAGTAGATGTATTAAACAAAATTGAAAAATTAAATTCAAAAGAAATACTAGATGAATCAAAAATTGTTGAACTAATGGAAATGAAGCAACTAGACCCAAAATTGTTAACAATTTAAACCTTAATTAATAATTTCAACCTTAATTAATTTTTAATAATTTCAACCTTAATTAATTTTATATAATTTCAACCTTAATTAATTTTCAATAATTTCAACCTTAATTAATTTTTAATAATTTCAACCTTAATTAATAATTTCAACCTCTATTAATTCTTAATAATTTAAACTCTATTAATTTTTAATGATTTAAACTTTAATTAATTCGTAATAACTTAAACTTTAATTAACTAGTAAAAATTTAAATCTTAATTAATTCCTAAATAATTAGACCTTAATTAATTCTTAATAATTTATTTAAACCTTAAATTAATTCCTAATTAATTAAATCATAATAACTTAAATCCTTAATTAAACCTTATCAACTTAAAATCCTCATTAATTGTCACGCCCCGAGACCCAGGAGCCGCTGATCCAATATAAAATCGGACAGCACCTCTCCTGTCCGGCGGACAATTTACACATACATACAATCTGTATAACAATCCACGCAATATATATTTACACAACCACGCAGTTTAAAGGGCCACAGGCCTCAGATATAAGCAGAAACAACAGTTATATGATTATAACTATCGAAAAACCAAATCCGAACTCACCTGAGCTGCCAGGGGGCAGGAACAAAACCAAAACCAATCGAAGTCCAACATAGGACTCAAAAGTACAATACCATCAAATAAAATGTGCATACATGTTCAAAACAAAATAGCGGAAGCATAATAAATACTACAGGGTCCATAACCGAAGCAACGTAATGCCAAAATCAAAAAGAGCTCCGCTGGAGCTGGGGACTGGCGGCTCGGGATCTCCTCGCAGACATCAACCTGAAATAAACATATATGGCAACGGGGTGAGTCCATAGCTCAGCGAATACCCAACAGATATGCATAGAAGGTTATACCAACAATAAGAGTTCAGCTACTACAGTCTCACAACAACAGTAAGGAAAAACTAGTACTGAACATACCGAAGTAGATATATACCTGAATCCATCTAACCTGTATAGAGGGTAAGAAATACCAGAGGAAAACCAATAGACATATAAGCTCAGTTAGCAAGTCTCCAGAATATGCGATGTCAAACAAGTGCAGCAAATAAGTGCAGCAAACAATGCACAATGCAAAATATGCACATGGTGCAATGACATGTGTCACCCCTAGTCCCAGTCAGGATATCGTCCACGACGTCCGCGTGGGTAGAGCTGTGACAAACTGTACCCAGTCAGGACATAGTCCACAACGTCCGCGTGGGTCAGCATGCAACAATGCAAGGATGGTGCATGCCCAAACATATAAAGCACCCTGATGCAATGACATGTGTCACCCCCTAGTCCCAGTCAGGATTGTCCATAACGTCCGCGTGGGTGGAGCTGTGACAACCTGTACCCAGTCAGGACATCGTCCACAACGTCCGCGTGGGTCAGCATGCAATAATGCAGATATGGTGTATGATAGATACACATACCTCCCTCCCAAGTCCTCAGTATACTAAGTCTCAGTCTGAAATCCTATAACAGGAAATACAGGTAACTTACAAGGTATACTGACCGGAAAACTACCAATCCCTCAAGGTCAAAGGCAGGAGATACACCACTATCTCTAAGCATATATATCGATATGACAATATCCGAGACTGTATGGAACAAACAGCATAATAACTCAGGGATAAACTACATGTATCCAGAACAGGCACAATAACTCAGAGATGAACAACAAGTATCCAGAACAGGCATAATAAACAGGGATAGCGTATAATCTTACTGCTATCTATAACAGTCTATGCATAATCACATGACAATATCAAAAGAGATAAGTCAAAGGGTACCCGCCTTAAACGAAGAAACTCGTACGTAGAGAACCCCTTGCGTCCAGGTATCCGTATCTGATCAACGTCCTGTATCATAAATCAAAACTTAGCTATCTTAACAAATGATAACTAGTTAAACCCAACCCCAATCATAGTTAAAACTCATCCTTATGTAAGGGTCACTAATTAGCCTTAATTAGTGCTTATTTTCTGATTAGGTTGAATCATAGTTCCAGTTTAGATTTAACCGAAGTTTAAACCCAATTGGTTACCACAACCTTGCTCTAGACCTAGTCCAACTCACCATACGGGTTGAGCATAGGATCAAAGAAATCAAACCAAACCATCACTCCTAATCCCATTGTTGCTCATGGCACAATGCATCACACCAACCACAAATACACAACTCAATCTTAGCCAACCAACTCACGACACCAGTTTTCAAACCCAACAACAACCCACTCAAAAATAAATTAAGGATCCTCACGGCAAGCTCAAACCTAAATATATCTACATCATCATCAACTGACATCATTGATCCCCAAAGCAAAAATCCTTACCAGGATCACAGGGCTATCTAAACCCCTAAACCGATCATGAGAAGAACACCATAACTAGCTTACCTATATTGATCCCAAACCGAGCAATAAGAACTTTACAGCATCCTAAATCAATTTCCCAAACACAATTCAAATTAGAAAACAGGGCTACGATTCCAAATCAAATCAACACAAGAGCTATTCAATGAAGTTGGTATTACAAACGCTCATCCAAAACCCACAATCAACAATCCAATACTTGATCCATAGCCCCGAATCAAACTCCAAATTCTGACTACCCATTATCATCTGATCCAAAGGAAACCTATTCAACCGAAAATCTTACCTAGGGCTTGCGCCGTTGCTTCTCGATGCTTTGATCCAGAGAGATCCTGCGGAAGGACGACGAAGCCCAAAAATCCACAAGCAGAGTGCCAAGGCTTCGTCTTCTTTTCTCCCCGCAACCTCCCTTGGGGTCGGCCCTCCCCGGCCCTAGATCCCTGATCCAGTGGTGTAGGGCGCTGCGTCGCTCAAACGGCAGAGAGGTGGGAGGAGGCGGTCGACCGTGGCTTTTGCTACGGCTATGGCACGCGCGAAGTGGAAGAGAACGAAGGAGGAAGGAAAGCGGGCGGCGCATCTGTTGCTTCGGCAATGGTTAGGGCTCGCGAGGGAATAAGAGTAGAAGAGGGGGATCGGGTTGGTGGCTGCGGCGCAAGGAGAGGAAGGGAGAACAAATGGTTTTGGTCGATTAAAACCTAGGTCAAACTTTAATCAAATATATAAACTCTAATCAAATAAATATATATATATATATATATATATTAAACTTCTCCTCCAATAAATTAAACAACCTAATTATATTGTTTTATTTATCCGATTTATCCTCGTAAATTCCACCAAGGGTTTCAGAAAAATTTCTGAAAAATTTTACATCGTATTCTACAAGATTATTTTCTTGATTTAAATTTTAGAATTACTTGCCGTATTTTACATTAATTCTTAATTACCAATTCAATCCTTAATTCAACAAAATCCACGAACTAAAATCCAACTAATTACCTTCAGATATGAAATTAAATAAAATCTTACTCAACTGAAACAATCAACTAAATAACAACAAATATGTCAAAGTGGGTTGATATGTTCACGGGTTCACACGGTCAGTATCAAATCGAGAATTTGATACTTTATTAAAAACTTAATTAAAATGTTTTGACTTGATTGACTCATGCATAAATGTCATGTTCATACATCTGCTTAATTTTTTTTAAAATATCTACCATGTCATTATGTTTATTTTTCTGCATTATTTAGAACGGTTAGATAGGAAAAAGATTGGTTGATACTTGCCTAACCTAGTACCAGGGTGGGACAAGTTGATAGTACGTTAGGGAAACTTGGCCTAGCTAAGTGAAACTAGCCAAAGCAACCTTGCTACATCCTAGACTAGTTAGACCAGAGTGTTTTTAAAGAGTAAATTAGAAGTATTCTTTCTTTAAAAGGCTTTATATAAGAAAAGGGTTGATAATCCAATAAGGTTACGATCAAAGAAAACATCTGTGCCTCGCCAAGACCTAGAAGCCGATTACTGAAAATTACTTTTAAATTACAAATTGATTAAACCCGAATCTAACTCAAGGTCAAGCAATCTATAAATTAAATTGAGAAAAATAATTCAAGCATCTCACAAACACCCATAAGACAACCGTGCTTGCATGTATTGAGACACTTAGAATGGGTGAGATGGTAAGGACTAATTAATTGGTAAATATTTTCAAAATATTTTTAAAATCTTTAGGATATGTTCTTAAAAGCTATTTTCAAAATAAGGTTTAAAACATAATAATGTTTTTATGAATTTCATGCTTGTTTGGGTGCTTATCTATAAATACATATTTCAAAAATCATATATCTTTTCGAAATTTATTTGATACGCACTTAGACACAAACCTTTTAGGTCAACACTAAAGTTCTTTAAGACACTTAGGTAGAGGTCCTTGTAGTTAACAAGGGTAGCCAGAAGGTGTCAGGTTCAAGGGGAGTTTTTATTTTTGCGAATTCTTATTTTCAGAAAACTATTTTTCAAAATTCACTCATTTCAAAAATTTATATCTTTTCAAAATGATTTAAGCTTTAAAAAATTATTATCATTTCATTTCAAAATGTGTTTTTCAATAATATTTTTCAAAACCTAATTATATCCCTCAAAATATTTTTCAAAAATTATTTCCTTGGAAAATATAATATTATTTCAAAATGCATTTTAAAAATGTGCTACTTGCTCTGTTGATTTGGATGAACTCTAAAGACACATAGGAAATTTCCTTTATGATCTTCAAGGATTCCTAAGATTGTGTCAGGTTTAGGGGGAGTCCTACTCAAAAGAAATTGATTCTATTTTCTGACTACTTTTTGAAAAACTATTAGATAATTCTTTTCGTTTAAATCAAACCCTAAGACTCAGAGGAAGATCATTTGTAGTCAACAAGTTTCCTAGGACTGTGTCAAGTTTAGGGGGATGTCAAATTAAAAGAACTATTAAAATTTTTAAAATTATTATGTTTTCATAAACTATCTTTTCAAAATCATTTGAAAACATAATATTCTATTTTTATAACTCATGTTGAAAATCTTTTTGGCTTTTTAATATGTTTGAAATTACTATATTCCAAAACATATTTCGAATATCTTTTAACTTTTGGAATATTCCTGAAAATAGCTTTTACTTGAATTTGGAAAATTTTCCAAGACACTTAGGAAAATTTTCTTGTAGTTAACAAAGTTTCCTAGGATTGTGTCAGACTGGAAAAGAACCAAATCAAGAAAAGTTATTATTTTTTAAAAAACTAAATACATTGATGGAAAATCCCTAAAACACATAGGAATTTTCTTGTGGTCAACAAGTTTCCGAGGATTGTGTCAGATTTAGGGAAATTCAATCTTCTTGGTACAATAATTTTAAAAAGTACTTAGTTTTTTTAATATTTTCCTAAACGTGTACTTAATTTTTTTAAAAAAAAAGGGAGAGAATTTTTGAAAATCATTTTCTTAAAATTGTAAGCATTTACAAAATGAGGAGAAAGACTTAAGTCATATTTTTTCCAAAAATCTCATTGTTGGTGCAAGTTTTTCCGTTATTTTTTGATGTGTGACAAAGGGGAGAGAGGAGCTTAAGTTAAGGAGCTTAAGTTAGAGATTTTTTTTCGATTTCTCCCAAGGATTAAACCTAGATTTAACTATTAGACCCAACCTATCTTAAGATATTGTCAAACATCAAAAAGGGATAGATTGTTGGTGCAAGATGCATCAGTGATGTCTTCCTCTAGTGTTTCGATGTTTAACAATATACTGAAGTTAGTGAAAATACAAAAAAGGATTAGTCAATGTGATCAAGGGTTAAACCAAACAGGATCTTATGTTTGGTAGGGAAAACCCAGGTTTGATCAGGTTGACAAAGGGTTAGCCAAACAGGATCTGATGTTTAGCAGAGTGAACCAAAACCCAGGGTTGGTCAGTTTGACCAAGGGAGTAAACCAAACTGGACTTGAGGTTTGGAGTTATATTTATCTGAAAAATGGAGAAAGTCTAGTCAGGATCATGATGACTAGCAAAGGAGTGATTTTGATGAAAGAAATCCTGGTGAGTGAAGCCGGGTCCTAGCAAGGGAAGCTAGGTTGGACTAAGTCCTAGTGAGTGAAGCTGGGCACTAAATCCTGGTGAGTGAAGCTGAGTCCTAGCAAGTGAACCTAGGTTGGACTAAGTCCTGGTGAATGAAGCTGGGCACTAAATCCTGGTGAGTGAGGCTGGGTCCTAGCGAGTGAAGCTAGGTTGAACTAAGTTCTAGTGAGTGAAGCTGGGCACAAAGTCTTGGTCCAGGGGACTGAGCACTAAGTCCTGGTCGGGGATCGGGCAACGGAGTCTTTGCCAAGCGAGGGTTGTCGGACAGAAGTAGAGACGGGTCGAGATCGGACGTCTCGAGATCCGAGTTCTCGGAGGTCGAGAAAAAGTCCAACCGTAGGTCCCGGTTGGCAAAAGCTTTAGTCAAGTGGGGATCGCGAACAGAAGTAGAGATGGGTCGAGGTCGGACATCTCAAGATTCGGGTTCTCAGAGGCTAAGCGAAAGTCTAACCGGAGGTTCTGGTTGGCAAAAGCAACTTCTCCAATGTGGAGTAGGTGAGGACACGTTCCCTGGGAAAGGGAACATTAGGCGTCGGTTCGACCTAGGGTTTCAGGTGAAATCCAAAGTCAGAACCAATCTTTAAGGCTATGATTATTTGCATATTTGTCTTGTGTTTGTTGTCTTGCAGGTACCTGGAGTTGGGGGCAAGATAGGAAAGCAAACGCAGGAGAAAAAACTGTCTGGGAAGATCATCCAAGGCGTCTAAGTTGAATAGGCGCCCCAGGCTTGAGGGCGCCCCAGTTGGGGCAGGCCCATCCCAGGCGCCTGGCAAGTCAGGCGCTTGAGGTCTCCCAGGCACCTGGGAAGGTCCAGGGCGCCAGGGATGGCAGCTTTATCCCTGCGCGAAGACCGCGATTGCAGATCAGGTTTGACCGCCTATGAGGCGCCTTAGAGGCCTCTAGGGCGCCCTAGACGATGCTATATAAAGGAGTTCAACCCCTCAATGCCAAACATCACTTTCTACATCATTCTAAGCATTCTCTGTAAAGCAAAAGCGCTCAAGTTGAAGCTCTGCGACCAAGGAGGCTCCTGGAAAAAGTGTGCGACGCTTCGGACTTCCAGAGTTGGTCGTGTTTTTGGTTTGGTTTTTATTTACAAGTTGTGTTTCAATTTATTTATTCCAAGCTTGTAAAACATACTATAAGACGGATATTCTCCGCCTCCAAAAATTCCGGAATAGAGACCATTAGTTGACTCACACCGAGTACATAGGCCTTGGACATACTGACCCAGGGGGGTCGGGAACCAAGTAAATAAATCACACGTGTCTTATTGTGTTGTTTGTTTTTGTTCTTTATTATTCCGCTGCGTACTAACTCATTGACTAGAACGAACGAACGACAAATTTCTGACAAAATTTTTGAGTCGATATTCACCCCCCTCTATCGACGGCATCGATCCTACACTCATATCCGCGCATACAATAAACAACTACTTGAGGGGCGGACCACGACTGACGGATAGAAGGTTGTGTCCTATGTCCTCCCCCCTGAGATCTTAGCTGACTCGAAGGTACACCCTGTCACGTAGCTCCCGTACTCTTATTCTGTGCCTTTAGCGCACAGTCTTGACTCAGATGTCCTGGTAGCTTGCAGTTGTAGCAAACAGAATGCTCCAGCGGATAATACACCCTACTATGCTCTCGAGAACCACACTGTGCACAGTGCGATCTATCAGTAGGCTGCTCTCGACTCTGCTGAGATGATTGGGAGGACCCTCCTGTTGAACGTCCAAACTTCTGTGGCCGGGATGATATCTCAGATGTGCTCTAAACTGCCTAACTCTGACTGCCCCACTTCTATCCTGTGGTCTGCTGTGTTTGAGTCTGAGCTGACTCCTTCCTTTTCTTCTTCTCTCCATTTACCTGCTGTTGAGCCATCTCTATCGGAAGGGCTTTCTCCAAAGCCTCGTGGTAAGATGCAGTACTGAAGCCCGCAATGTGAAGTCTAATGTACCCAGCTAGCCCCTGGGTAAAGTGAAGCATACGGGATCTGTCCTCGGCTACCAACTAGTGGCTGAATTCAGCCAAACGGTTGGATTCTGCATTGTACTCCATGACCGTACGACTCCCCTGCTGTAGGGTCAGAACTCCTGACACTGTGTCATCTGGTATGCTACTAGAATGTACTGGCTCTCAAAGGCCTCTCAGAAGATGACCCAGGTGAGGTGTTGCTCTCCAATAATAGTGCGCTGTGAGGCCCACCAGGAAATAGCCTACTAAGTGTGCAGGAAAGTCCTAGTTTACCTAGGCACGAAGTCTTGACCTGCAGAGCTAAGCATGAAGTCTTGATATGCAGAGCTGAGCACGAAGTCCTAGCCGAGGGATGAGCACCAAAGTCCTGACCGAGAGTTGGGTACGTAGACCTAGTTCGAGGAATTAGGCACGAAGTCCTGGTCGAGGACTGGGCACTGAAGACCTAATCCGGAAGATCAAACAGGAGACTTAACAGAGTGAGGACTACGGACAGAAGTAGATACCGGTTGAGGTACGGGCATCTCGAGATCCGAGAGTCTCGGAGGTAGAGCAAAAGTCCAACCGGAAGAGCTGGTTGACAAAAGATAACTTCTCCAGAGTGGAATACATGAGGACGCGTTGCTCGGAAGAGGGAACTGTTGGATCGAGAATAATGATAGAGGGGGGTGAATATCGTAAATCATTTTTCGGATAAAACTAAGAGAATAGGCAGCGGAAAATTAAAACACAACGCAAACACAATCGGTTTTACTTGGTTCGGAGTCGCGTTCGGCTCCTACTCCAAGGCCCACGGTCGTTGACCGTTTACTGTGGGCAATACTATAATCGCGCAAATAATTACAAGAAGATGTACAGTAGTAGTGCAGTAAAAGTACAATTAAAAAGTAACTCTTCGTTACCGACGCCTGGTGTAGATCGTTCTTTGGTGCGTAGGGTAACTCTTCGTTCCGGAGCAGAGCGCTTGAGTTGAAGAGTGTATTGGCGTTGAAAAATGTGTTGAGAAGCCTTGGGGGTCGAGGGCTATTTATAGCAGTCCTGGGGCACCCTGGACGTTGGGGGCGCCCTCTACGTGGCCTCCGATCCGCAACAATCTTGGTCAGACCTTATCCCGCTCGAATAGGGCTGACGTTTGACTGTGGGGGCGCCCGGGACGCTGGGGCTGCCCCGGTTGACTTGGTTTGCTGGCTTCTCGGTCGGTTCACTTCGTTGGCTTGAACCCAGGGCGCCCTAAGCATCCGGGGCGCCCGGGAGCATGGGGGCGCCCGGGAGCATAAGCTTCCGAAGCGTTTTCTTGCTTAAGTTGTTTTACCTTGACCTTGGGGGCGCCCGGGACACTGGGAGCGCCCTGCCTAGCTGCTTGCCCCTCTCCTTTGGGGCGTTCTGAGCTGCAGAAACACATTCCTTCGGTCCTGCATCCAAGGTTAGTCCAAAACAACACAAAGCAATAAAATATTAGGTTTATACATCCTTAGCTGTCTTGGTTCTGACTTTGGGTCTCCAAAATGGAACCCTAGGTCGAACCGATGCCTACTGTTCCCTCGACAGGGAACGCGTCCTCACCTACTCCTCTCAGGAGAATTTACCTATCGCCAACCGGCTCCTCCGGTTGGACTTTTGCCCAACAGTCCTTCGCCAGGTGCCTAGCTGTCCTTCGTCAGGTCTTCAGTACCAAGCAGTCCTTCGCCTGGTGCCTAGCAGTCCTTCGCCAGGTCTTCAGTACCAAGCAGTCCTTCGCCTGGTGCCTAACAGTCCTTCGCTAGGGCTTTGTATCCTGGCATTCCTTCACCAAGTGCCTAGCAGTCCTTCGCCAGGTGCCTAGCAACCCTTCGCTAGGACTTTGTTTCCTGACAGTCCATAGCCAGGCGCCTAGCATCCCTTCGCTAGGACTTTGTTTCCTGGCAATCCTTCGCCAGGTGCCTAGCAGCCCTTCGCTAAGACTTTGTTTCCTGCACACTTAATGAGCACATTAGATAACAAACAATACTTAACTTTGAATCCTTTGCCAATATCAAAATAAGGTTCGATTTGGTGCTTCCTGCACCAACAGGAACAGTAGGCGTGGGTTCGACCTAGGATTTCATTTGAAATCTAAAGTCAGAACTAACAACTCTAGCTGTCATTCATGCAAGTATTTACTTTATTATATTGTGTTCTTGGACTAACCTTGGTTGCAGGCTAAAGAAAATAGCTGCTACAATCAGGGGCACCTGAGAAGGCTCAGGCGCCCGAGAACCCAGGCGCCTGAGAGGAGTCAGGCGACCTAGAGGGGTTTTCTCAGCAGGTAGCGAAGCTGAGTTGACAGTCACTGGTTGGACGCGCCACGTCAGCTCCTAGGCACCTCGATGCTCCTAGGCGCCCCAATACTCCCAGGCACTCAAGAACAGGATAAAGATTGGCCAAGTCTGCGGATAGGACGCGACTGAACTGGTGACGTGGAGGGTGCCCCTATAGCCACTCAAGTGCCCAAGATAAAGTATAAAAGGGGTTTCACCCCCTTACTTCAAAACATCAACTCAAGCTCCCGAAATCTCAATGATAAAGCTTCCGTGCTCGAGTTTTCTATGCCTAAGAAGTTTAAGATCGACGACACGCCACTTCTGCAACGAAATTCTTTCTTTAAGTGTCGTTGGTATAATTTTATTTTTTTGGACTTAATCATCATTATTCTACTTCATTTACGACTTATAGTATTGCCCAACGAAAACGGTTAAGGACCGTGAGCCTTCGAGTAAAAAATAAGGTAATAGTCGTGTTTGACTTATTTACTTCCGCTGCATTTAATCTGATTTATCCAAAAAATCGTTATTGATATTTAGCCCCCTCTCTCTATCGATCACATTGATCCCACAAGTGGTATTAGAGTAGGTGACTCAATTTCGGTGAAACTACCAATTGAGCAATTTTTTCATATTTTTTCGTTATTTTCTATCGAAAAGGTATTATAATTTTTTTCTGATATTTTCTTTTTTAATTCTTTTTTTCTCTCGTGGATTTTCTCATTTTTCGAAGTTGGTGTAACACCACTCAGAATTTAATATTTTTTCTTTCTATACCACACTATTAATCCATGACCAAGTCTTGGAACCAATTTTCTTATTTTTGTGTCTTTTCAGAACTTTCCATGGCCCAGCAAGAAGGTTATAGTACCGCTCGACCACCTCTCTTCTTGGGAGAGAATTTCTCTTACTGGAAGAGCCATATAGAGGTCTACCTGAAAACATAGGTGGAGATGTGGATCATTATCCAGGTTGGACTGGACATCCCAAAGAACACACAAGGTGAACCTCAAGGATGCACAGAGTGAGATGCTCCTCTAAAGAAAAAGATTGAAGCAGACACCAAGACAACACAAACTCTCCAGTGTGGCCTAACCAAAGAAGAACTCAATCACGTCAGCCCCTTCAGTAGTGCAAAGGAGCTCTAGAATAAGCTGATCGAACTGTACGGGGGAACGTCGAATACGAGAATCAGCAAGCGTGAACTTCTACTGAACAAACTCTACAACATGAAGATGTAGTACAACGAAACTGCTGCATAGCTCCACGCACGTATTCAAAAACTAATGAACGATCTTCACACCATCGGCCACAAGGTGGACCTAATCAGGTATGCTCTAAATTCTTTTTCCCAAAATTCTTTGTGGGCATCTATGGTAGATGAGTACAAGGTTTCGAGAAATTTGTCAAAAATTAAATTAGATGAATTATTTTCAAATTTTGCATGAACAGACTAACTCTGAACAGGTTGCGAAAGGTGTTTCTCTTTTTGCAGGTAAAATCCCGGGTAAACTAAAGAAGAAAAAGTCGTAACTGATACACGAGTCTGATTCCGACTCGAAATCTGATAACGACGAAATTAATCATCCCGAGCTAGTCAGAATGGCTCAAAACTACTACAAGATGATCAAAAGGCAAAGAAAGAAGAAGAAGGTGGACCATCTAAAGGATGATCCAACTTAACAAAGTATCAGTCAGAAAGAGAAGACCGACATCACCTGTTATGGGTGCAACAAGAAGAGTCATTTCAAATCAGAGTGTCCCAACTTAAAGGAAGCCAAGAAGACTCGGAGGAAAAAGGTGTTTCAAGCTACGTGGGATGAGTCATCTTCGGAGGACGAAGAAGAAGCACCTCAATCCAATCTCCTCACACGAATGACTTCAGAAGAACTCGACACCAATTCAGAATCAGAACCGGAAGAAAGCTGCAGAACTAGAACTCTATCAATATCAGAAGACGACCGAATCACTATAAGTGGTTATCCCGAGTCTCAGTTATACGATTTAATTTCCTACTTGCCACATAAGTTGGCCAAAGCCATCATCCGAGTTGAGTCGCTCTAACAGGAGGTAAAAGTTCTAAAGGAGGAGGCCAACTCAAGCTCCATGACTGAGACTATTCAGGAAGGAACCTCAACTCAAGTTCAAAAACTTGAGGAAAAGAATTCCTCCTTGAAAACTCAAGTGAAGGAACTTAGAGTTACACTGGAATGGTTTACCTCGGGTTCCAAGAATCTTGACATGATTCTTGAAAAACAAAAATTCGTTCTCAACCGTTCCGAACTTGGTTACCGAACCAACTCACGTTATAGATCCTATTATTCTGTGGTGAGCTAAACTAGAACCCAAGTCTAAGCATGGGTCCCGAAGCTAAGCTTGACTAATCAAGCAGGACCAAATTACTATTGGATCCTCAAGGATAAAATTTATATCTTAGATAGTCTATATCGAGGCTTTAGTCTAGGGGGAGCAAATAGAAAAACTATTTTCATAATTAGATAATTCTCTTGTATATTTTTTTTAATTGCATGATGTTTGTTTATTTATTTCCTGCAAAAATGCAATGCTTAGGAATAGAAATGATTAGATAAAGACCTGACTTGATTGAAACTCGCACAACCTAATATTAGAGTGGGGCGAGATGATAGTATGTCAGGGAAGCCTGTCTAAAGAGTCAGGTAGGGTACGACGTACCCTATTTGGTCTTTTTAGTCTGATGGAACTAGCCGAAGCTACCTTCCCACATCCTCGACTAGTTAGACCAGGGTTTCTCAAAGAATAACTTGAAAATAAAATTTCTTTAAAAGGCTTTGTCTAGGAAAGGGTCGTTGCTCCAATAACCAAGAAGGCTCCTGTGCCTCGTCAAGACCTGGAAGATGATTATTGAAATCTATTTTCAATTTACTAATTGTTAAACTTGAATCTAACTCAAGGTTTAATCAAATCATAGTTTTTAACTTAAATTCAAATATCAAATTGATGCATCTTACAAAACAGATAAGGATACCCTGTTTTGTCACTTAGAAATGAGTGAGATACTTAGGACCCAAAAGTTTAGTCAACCCAACCAACTTCACAAAACTAATTAATTTCACCTTTAAATTATTAAACCTAATTTAATAATCTTAATAATTCAACTTAACAATTTTCTCACAATTTAACTTAACAATTTTCTCAAAATTTAACTTAACAATTTTTCAAATTTAACTTAACAAATTTTCAAATCTAACTTAACATTTTTCAAAATTAAATTTAACTTAACATTTTTCAAATATTAAATTAACATTTTTTAAAAAAATTAAATTAAATTTAACAGTTTTCAAAATTAAATTTAACTTAACATTTATTAAATTAAATTTAACATTAATATTTTTCAAAATTAAACTTAACCTAATCATTTTTTATTTTAACTTAACCATTTTTCAAAAATAACTTAAAACAAATCTAATCTTTCAAGAACTTAATCTATTTCAAATGTAAACTTAATTTACCTTTTCAAAATTTAACACAAATTATCCAAAAAAAAAATTACAACCAATGCTTTGATTCAAATAAGCCTTTGATTTGATCATATGAGCTAAATCCCTGTCAAACAAGGTCAACCGGGCGCTCGATACACTCAGGCGCTTGACTCCTCTTCTCACTTTAGCACAAACTTTGAGGTGCCCCAGGTTTCACAAAACCAAGGGCGGCAGTCAAACCTACTGCCAAAAGCCTAACCCGGGCGCCCGAGTAGACACTCAAGCGCCTCAGCCTTTTTCTGACCCGAGCGCCCTCCAAGGGCACCCGGGCGCTCGGCCAGGGCTATATAAGCCCTCGCCAACAACCCTCATCCCACACCAAAACACCCTCTCGACTCTCCTCCTCTTCATTTCTAAGCCATCCCCAAGCGATCGCAATCAACTGAGAGTCTTCCTCCTTTCCAAATCTCTGACAATGCCTCCTCGGTAAAGATTTCTTAGTCTTAAACTTCTCCTTAAATTTTAGATTTTTAATCATTATGCTATTTATTTTAATTAGCAAGTGTCGTATTACTAAGACTGACCCCACTGCTGAGCTTAGCCCTGATCCTAGGTTCCCTTCATTAGCCCTCTTTAATTTGTTTGCAACTACTATATATAAACCTCTCAAAACTAATTATCTCAGTAGAAGTTTCTTTACTCAGTCATGTCCCTTAGCTATAGATGTCATTAACTACTACCAACTTGACCAATTAGTGTACTGTAATAGTTCAATAAACACGATTTTATGTGCTGAATTTTATAATAACTTGATCAAAATTAATGACTTTGGCTATTCTATCATGGTTCAGACCCTTCCACTTACCATCACTCCTACTTTATTTACTAGATTTCTTGGACTATGACTTTCTCAGTCCACTTTTGTTTGCTACCCTCCTACGGATCTTCCCTTTTCTGCACCCTACTCTCACATCACCCTCGATATACTTTACTCTTATTTTTTTAGGGATGTGAGAGATCTAACAGTGCAGAACTTTCGATCTCTCGATCTACGCATCCAGGACTATGCACTCTATTGAGTCTTGGTCCGCTGCATTCTTCCCCTGACCTCTCGGGATATAGCGGTTATGCGACCTTTCCACTCCTTCCTACTCTATGCCATGATCCACCACCTGGACATAGACATCGAACTTCATATGTTCCAGATGATCATTTACGCGTCCAGTGTCTCTACCTGATCGAGAGTGCGGATACCTTACTGTCACATCTTGACCGCACTCTTCCACTATTATGGACGTGATATTTCTGTCGGAGGGATCGTTAGGATGACGGAGTTCGATGAAGTAGGGTCTAGGAATATCTCCCTAGTAGTGGTAGTTGTCTCGGCTACCAGGGTCATTTCATGGAGACGACGAGACGCTCCGCCACAGGATGACTCAGAGGATGATGTGGACGTCGATGTCGTGGACATCGCTATCGAGATCGAGGAGCAGCTGTACCAGTCTCCACCACCCCCTTCTTCATTGACTACGAACTAGCACCTTACACGAATTGAGTTGGAGGTTCATAGTCTTCGAGAGAAGATGGAGGCCCATCACATAGAGCGGATGGATGCTGACCAGGCCCGACATGAGGAGAGGCTAGCAGCAGATTAGGCTCAATATGCAGAGATGATGGTTATATTTCGGTCATGGCATCCGGGCTCATCTTCTTAGTAGTCCTATTTGTACTTTGATTATGGATGGATCAGAACTTGACATGTTGACCTTTTTATGACTTAGTTGATTTGGATTGACTTCTATTTGCTTGCCTGCTTAGTTGAATGTGCTCAGTAGAATAGGATTATTTTCCATTTATGTGTTTTTCAAATGATTCTTGTCATTTTTTTATTTTTAAAAACTATTAACTACTTTTCAAAAATTCATAGTTTTAAAAACATATTGTTTTAAATATTTTTTTCTGACTTAGTTTTTTAAAAATTATCTCCTTTAAAACTAGGGATTTCTTCGTTATGGACTTAGCTTAGGATTTAACCCTAGTTTGCATGCTCCTATAGATTTAGAAGCTAGTATCTCACAAGCACATTATGATACTTTGATTGATAACTTAGACTAGGTTGAGATACTTTAAGTCAGTGCATCAAAAGCAGTTGGGGCAATGAATGTAATTGAACAGCAATCAGGTTAAGTAATCAAGCTTAGAAAATCAAACTTGTTAAGACTACTTAACTTGACTATCCCTAGTGAACACTACTATTTTATGACAGTTATTAAGTAACAAACTAAGTTAGACAGGGACTCAAGGAATTAAGATTTGATTATTTTTCAAATTATTTTTTTTGCATCGTTTACTTGTTAGACTTAAATCATGCTTGAACTCAATAAGAATATCAACTTGGTTCAAATCCTGTTACTTGGTTTAACAAATTGTTCTTTAGTATTATTTCTTGCTCAATTATTTCATAATTTGTTAATTGTTCCCTATCGTTTTCTTTCTTATAAATTAACACCTGACATTTTTTAATAACTTTTTCAAAATTTTCTTATGATTTTGCAAAATTCATAGGCTCTGATACTTAATAATCAAACTTTTTCAAAAAGAATATCTACTATAATTTTTTTGATATATGACAAAAGGGGAGAGTAGAAAAAGTAAAGTTAAAACTCAAAATTTTCTATTTTTTAAAGAAATTTTGTTTTCCAAAGAAAATATTTTCACTTTAACTTAGAATGATACACAGAAGTTTTTTTCAAAACACTTTTTCAAAATTATACTTAGAATTATTTTTCAAAGTAATGAACGTATTCATACTTAGATTTTTTTTCAAAAATTAAAAAATCTTTCAAAATGGAAATTGCATGTTGAAAACCGAAATTTTAAAGGGCTTAGTTGCAATTTCCAAAACTTGGAGGGTCTTTTTGCAAAAAGGCCAAAACTAATATAAAAACCCTAAAAACCCCTCTCCCTGTGGCAGTTTCTTTTCCTCCCGACGCCGCCCCCTTTCCTTCAATTTCGCCCGGCACCGCTGAGCCCTAGCCGACCGCCGCAGATCGCACGCGAGCAATTCCGAGCCCTAGCCGTCGCCTCTCCCTCGCGACAGCCACCGCCGCCCGCCGTCCTGCCTTCTCCACTTCTTTTCTTCTTCTTCTTCTCTGGCGCGCACGAGCAGAGCACCGCCGCCCTCGCGCGAAGCCCTAGCCGACGTCGCGCCTCCCGTCGCCTCTACCTGCGTCTGTGCCGACCACCGCTCGACGCCGCCGCAACCTATCCTCGCCCGAACCCTAGGCAGACGATCTAGGTAAGGTTCTGAATTGGGATTTTGACTTTGGTTTTAGGTGAGTGTTTTATTACTTCACGGGTTTGAAAGTGTAGTCCTGTTAAGCTGAATAATATAAGTACGTAGTGTTTGAATTTGTAGAACTGATTTCTAAGCAGTGCTTAAAGTCAGTATTTAGCTAGTTCTATTGAAAAGCTGTTTCGAGCGTTATAAATAGTAGAAGAGTTAAATTAAGAGATTACGCCTCTTGCTGATGTAAATAGAGTTGAGATTTAACAATGTGAGGTTATATTATGTTGTAGAGTTTCTGTGTGCAAGAGTTATGATTCTGGCAGATATCGTGAGAATGTTTGCAGTGTGTGAATAGTGATACCAGAGCAGTGTTTGATCGTGTTTTTATTATTAGTGCTGAAGGAATGTAAGCCTTGTTGTTTAGTTACCGTAGGCAAAATAAATTTTATATATAATATATATGTAAGTTGTAAAGATGGATCATGTGTTCGTAGGTTAAAATTAGGATTTGTTCTAATCCTGTTTAGCTAATCTATTAATGTTATAAATAGCTAAACATAGTATCCTTTGATTCAGTACCTTGACCTCGGACTCGTTCGGTTGATCGTGGAAGGTTCTCATTCACGAACTTCTATAATAAAAGCGGGTACTTCTCCTTTGTACTCGAATAGTTTCTTTTACCTTAAAAGCATGGCTATATTATGTCTAGTAGGTTGCTTGTGTTAGGATCGAATACGTCCGCTAGAGGGGGGGTGAATAGCGTTTCTCGGATCTTTCTTGTACTTGCGTTGTTAGTTGCACAGTGGAAACAATAATAAAGAGAACAAACAACGCTAACAAGTAGAATTTACTTGGTATCGACCCCGGCCGGGTGACTAATCCAAGAATATGTCGGTGGATCACTCCCCGGATAACCTCCGGCTAGCCCTCGTCGCTCCTTGTGGGTGGAGAAACCTCACCACAACACCTTGAGAACCTCTGAGCACAAAGACTACTGTTTGGTCCTCAACCAAGACCAAACTCGTCAAAAAAACTTAGCCCTCACGAAGTCCTCTTTAAATAGGATTCGGGCTGAAACCCTCGCTACCAGTCGACTGCCCCTAGGGCAGTCGACTGGTGCCAGCCAAATTCGACCGTTGCACCTCAACGTTCGAATTCTCAGCCAGCTCACCAGCCACCTACCAGTCGACTGCCCCCAGGGCAGTCGACTGGTCCCTAGCTGAAACCCTTCCCGAGTACATTCACACAGCACTCGACCCTCACGACTCGACTGACTCCTCCTCCGCAGCCTCGACTATTGCCTTCGCGCCCTCTTCATCTTCGGCTCCCGTCCCTCGGATGCACGCAAGCCTCCAGCTTGCCTCCATGCCATCCTTCACGCATGCCTCGAAGTTCGCGCCTATCAGCTCATCGTCCCTGCTCTCCAAGGTCCCTGGGATGAGCACGCAAGCCTCCAGCTTGCCTCCATGCCATCCTTCACCGTACCGAGGTCGTCCAGTCAAGTCCATATGTGTAACCTGTACAACCTGCACACTCAACATACACATATAAGTACACAAGGGTAAACCTAATTTAAACACTTTGCCCAAACATCAAAACTTATGGTCACTCCGGACCATCTTGGGGTCGATTGCTCCAACAGCTTGACCTTATTCTTTGTTGTTTGATATTTTAACAATCGTCGTTGATACTTATTCTTCCTTGATCTTCGAGTATTCAAAATTCGTATCTGTACAGTCCTCTGTTGATTTTCTGTTCTATAAAGTGCCGCTTGTATGCGAGTACTTAGAAATCCATTAAACACAGATAGGTTTATTTGACATTAGAAATATCCTACCTAGTAGTAGTGTAGGTGCATAACCGTTGATTTTCAATTTCTGGTTTGTGTATTAATGCATCGTTGTTACTTGATGGATTTTGTTGCATCATTGTTTCTCCGGTTGTTCGTGCATCTTGTAGCATGCACCATATCTGCACGTTGCATACTAACGACTGTTGGGCTTCCATATGGTTAAGCCGTCGTTAGTCATTTTGTTGCTCGATTCACTCAACCACTTGTTGTCATGGTAGTTACTAGAGTGCGAGCATCTGTCCTGTTATGTCACACATATTGCAGCTGTAGGCAAACAGTGACACCCTCACCATTGTTTTTCGAGGGATATTGTAGCTGTTAATAGCTCCCCCTATGTACCGGGGTCTGGAGTGTGGACTCCCCAGCATCCTGTCCACTCAACCACACCTTTGTGGTATTCGTTGGAGTGCGTACAGTTGTCACAGCCCTACCCACTCGGTCACACAGATGAGATGTGTTGGCGGCTTGACTGGCGTCAGGGGTGACACATGTCATTGCATCATGTGTTGGATCGAGAGAAATGATAGAGGGGGGGTGAATATCGTTAAACGCTTTTCGGATAAAAAACTAGAGCAAGTACGCAGTGGAATAAAAACAATCGTGAACACAGGTGGTTTTACTTGGTTCGGAGCCTAGGTCGACTCCTACTCCAAGGCCCACGGTCGTTGACCATTTACTGGGGGCAATTCTATATGTGCGCAATAATTCTTACAAAAAGATTACAGTAGTAGTATAACAGAAATGAAATGACAGTTCTTCGTTACCGGCGTCCGGTATGGGATGTTTCTTGGAGCAGAGGGACGTCGTCGGTGCTTGTGTGTCGAGTTGGGAGGTTTCTGGAGCAAAGCGCAGGAGCAGAAGAACGTAACAACGTTGGAAGTAATGTTGTTCGAAGCCTTGGGGTCGAGGGCCTATTTATAGCCCCTGGGGGCGCCCGGGACGTCGAGGGCGCCCCCCCACGTGTCGGCCGATCCGACTTTCACTCGGTCAGCTTCTGATCCCTTCAAACTCGGGATCAGATCTTGACGGGGGCGCCCGGGACTCTGGGGGCGCCCGGATTGACCGGGTCAAATCTTATCCCTTGGCTTCGCTGGCTTCTGGTTCGCAGGCTTGCACTGGGGGCGCCCGGGACGCTGGGGGCGCCCGGGAGCATAGGGGGCGCCCGGGATCACGGGGGCGCCCCGCCCATAAGCTGCAGAAGCTCACTTTGTTTTGCTTTGTTTTGTGTTCACCTTGGGGGCGCCCGGGACACTCCGAGCGCCCTGGTCAGCTGCTGCCTCACTCCTTTGAGGCTCTCTGAGCTGCAAACACTCGTTCCTTCGGTCTTGCATCCAGGGTTAGTCCAAAACAACATAAAGCAGTAATATGTTAGTTTATACAGCCTTAGCTGTCTTGGTTCTGACTTTGGGTCTCCAAAATGGAACCCTAGGTCGAACCGACGCCTACTGTTCCCTCGACGGAGAACGCGTCCTCACCTACTCCTCTCGGGAGAATGTACCTGATGCCAACCGGCTCCTCCGGTTTGACTTTTGCCTAGCGGTCCTTCGCCAGGTCTTGGATACCAAGCTGTCCCTCGCCCGGTGCCTAGCATTCCTTCGTCAGGTCTTCAGTCCCAAGCTGTCCTTCGCCTGGTGCCTAGCAGTCCTTCGCTAGAGCTTCAGTACCCTGGCATTCCTTTGCTAGTACCTAACAGTCCTTCGCTAGGTCTTTTTACCCTGGCATTCCTTCGCCAGTGCCTTGCAGTCCTTCGATAGGACTTTTTACCCTGACATTCCTTCGCCAGTGCCTAGCAGTCCTTCGCTAAGACTTTTTACCCTGGCATTCCTTCGCCAGTGCCTAGCAGTCCTTCGCTAGGACTTTTCCTGCACACTTGAGTAGCATGTTAGATAACAAATAAGACTTAACTTTTGAACCCTTTTGCCATTATCAAAACTCAGGTTCGACTTGGGTGCTTTCTGCACCAACAATCTCCCCCTTTTTGATTTATGGCAACCCTGGTTCAAAAAGTTAAGTTAATCAGAGCAAGTAAAAATTAAATTTTTGTTCCCTCCCCCTGGAAGGAATCTCCCCCTAGATTTTTCAAAACTTCGTGGGGTTTTTGAAAATACATTCTAAGTCTAAGGATGGATTTTACTTAGAATAATTTTCAATAGAAACTTTATATTTTCCAAAATAATTTTGGTTGTGTATTTTGGAAAACTTGTAAAATATTTAGATTTAAATATTTAGACAATTTTAAAAACTTAAGAAGGATTTTGAAAACTTAAGTTTAAAATACTTAGAGGGTTTTTGAAAACTTAAATTTGAGTGCTTAAAAAAATCAGTTCAAAGTACTTAGGAAAATTTTTGAGTGAAAACTTCAGTTCAAAGTACTTAGAAAAAATTTTGAAAATTTCAGTTCGAAGTACTTAGGAAAATTCAAAAATCTCAGTTCAAAGTACTTTAGGAAGATTTGAAAAATTAAGTTTTAAGTACTTAGGAAAAAAACTTTAGTTTTAAGTACTTAGGAATGTTTGTATTTAGGAAAGTTTGAAAGACTTAAGTACTTTAGTGAAGTTTTGAGAAATACAAGTACTTAGGGAAGTTTTGAAAAACTTAAGTACTTAGAAAAATTTAGTACTTTGAAAAACTTAGTACTTTGAAAAACTTAGTATAAGTACTTTTTGAATAAAGGATAGAGTTTGAAATTTAGAAAAAAAATTTAGAAAAAAAATTTAAACTTTCTCCTTTCTTATCTCTCCCCCTTTGCCATATATCAAACACAAATAAAAACAGAATAATTAAATTGCATAAAGGAAAATAACTTGCATGATTTTGCTGTACTGAACTAATTTATGATGAGAATTAAATCAAATCAGTTTCAATTTCCTCTTTTAGGGACCTGTCTAACCCAATTAGCTACTTACTAACTGTTATAAATAGTAGTTTTCGCTAGGGTTAGTCAAGTTAAGTGTTCTGTTCAAGTTAGATTTTATAAACTTGACACTTAACTTAATTACTGTGTAAGTTGTATTTAGTGCTCCGATTACTGCAGATGCACTGACTTAAAGCATCTTGAATTAAGGCAAAGACCTAAGCATCTCAACCCTTTCTAAGTTATCAATCAAAAGTACCCTAAGGTGCTTGTGAGATGCTGGCTTCTAAATCTATCGGTGCATGCAGTTCTAGGGTTAGGGCCTAGGCTAAGTCCATTTGCGAAAAAGCCCTAGTTTTGAAAGGGTGTGTTTTAAAATAAAACTAAGTCGAAAACTTTATTTTAAAACTTTTCAAAACTAAGTAAAAGCTGATTTTGAAAGCATTTAAAAACTATTTTAAAACTGATTTTGAAATGTACAAAGTAGTAAGAAAACCACAAAGTAGACTTAACCTATTCTACCAACCATAGTAAAGATCAGATACTCAAGTCAAATAAGTAGTCAAAAATAGGTTAACTAGTCAAACAGAGATCCAGTAGAGTCAAACATGAGTCAAGTTTTAGTTACTTAGTACAATGCTGAAAATAATCTAACTATGAAGAAGGGACAGGGTGGTCAGATGAGCCAGGCTGCCATGATCTGAGAAGCGACATCATCTCAATGTATCGTGCATCGGCCACCTCTCGATCGGCTCTACAAGCGTCCATCTGCTCGATGTGATAGGCCTCGACCTCCTCTCGGAGACTGTGGATCTCCGTCTACATCTGTGTGAAGTACTGGTCGATGGTCGGTGGTGGAGGCTGATCTATATGGTCTCGTATCTCTGCTGCGAGATCAGCAACGTCAACGTCTACCTCCTCGTCTGAGTCGATCGGAGCCCCGGCTTGCTATCGTCTCCAACTCAAAACCCCGGTGGTCGATACCTCTAGACCAGCTAAAGAGAAGTTTCTAAATCCTATCTCATCAAAATCGGTCATCGCGGTTATTTCACCCACGGTAATGTCACGACCGTGGTGATGAAGGAGGGAGGTGATGATGTGGCAGAATGGAGTGCGCACTCGTCCCTGGGTCGTAACACTGGACGCATGCAGAATAGTATGAAACATGTGTAGCCCAATGTCAATGTCAAGGTGATGGATCAAGGCATACAGAAGGAAGGCATGGAAAGGTCGCATGGTCGCGACATCTCTAGTGGAGAGTGGTAAGATATAGCGGACCAGGACTCTGTACAGGGCGTAGTCCTGTGCCTGAAGGTCAACGGACTGGAATCGTCTATCTGCGGGGAGTCTAGCTTCCCTATAGAAATAGGAGTGAAGTGTGTCTAAAGTAATGTGGGAGTAGGGAGGATCAAATGGAGGATTCCTAGGTGGATAGCAACAAAAGGTGGACTGGGAGGGTCGTAGTCCAAGGAATCGGTTTAGCAAGGTAGGAGTGATCGACAAGGGTATGCCTTGAACAGTAGTGACAAACATGAGATCGTTTTGTCGAACTATGTTATTATAAAATTCTGCACATAAAGATGTATTAATCGAATGAGTGCAGAATACTAGATTATCTAGTTGATAAAAGTTTATAACATTCATGGCTAAAGGACAAGATTGGGTAAAGAAATGTCTATTGAGATAGCTAGTTTTGATAAGCTTGTAAGTCGTTCGAGCGAACTAATTGCACAGTTCTAGAGTCGGGAACCTAGGGTCGGGAATCGATTCGGTACCGGGGTTCGCTTGGTTTGCTCGGCGTTTTCTAAGTTGAGAGGCATGCATTTATAAGAAATGAATTAAGAAAATAATTCTAAATGCAAAAGGAATTAGGAAAGTAATTCTAAATGCATAAAACAAATCATACCGGGGAGGCATGGTTGAGATTGAGGAAGCACAAGTGTCACTTGATCTTCTTGGAAGGAAGGAAGGGAGGAAGGAGGATGGTTTTTGGTGTGGGAATAAGAGGGGGTTCGGATGCCTTTTTATAGGCAGGTTATTGGGGGTGCCCGGGAGCTCCCGGGCGCCCGGGACAGTGGTCTCTGCCATGGCAGAGACTGCGGCTGGTTGGGGGCGCCCGGAGTGGCCCAAGCGCCCTGGTCAGGCAGATTTCGCAGCTTTTGCTGCATTGACTGCGTTGGGGGCGCCCGTGTGGTTCCGGGCGCCCTGACCAAGGTGTTAAAGGCAGCTTTTTGCCTTGAAAGAAGATAAAGTTATGGGGGGCGCCCAAGGAGTCACGGGCGCCCGGAGTGTATAGGAAGTGACAAATTTGATGTCTTGTCATTGTTTGACCATGGTTTAGTTGGTTTGACCATGTTTGACTGCTTTGACTATGGTTTGACTATGTTAATCATGGTTTGACCATGTTGACCATGGTTTGACTGCGTTGACCATGGTTTGACTGCATTCTGAACTACAGGATTAAACCATAATATAGGTATTAAAGAAATTACAATTGAGTTTAATTTTGCTGTCTCACTCAATCTAGGGTTTTCAATCACGTTAGCCTTATAGGTTTTGTGAGACAGGTTTTGATAAGTAAAATTATTTTGAAAAATTATGATTTATTTTGAAAAACTTGAATTAATTTTGAAAAACAATTGAATTTATTTTGAAAAAAGAGTTTAAGTCTATAAGTAACTGAAAATTTGTGTTAAATTTGAATTTGACAAGGAATAATTTGAATTTGAATTTCAAAAATTGGCTTCCAGGTCTTGGCGAGGCACTAGGCCTTCTTTGGCCGTAGCCTTATTGGATCATCAACCCTTTTCTTGACAAAGCCTTTTAATGAAATTTCATTTTCAAAATTAATATTTGAAAAATTCTGGTCTAACTAGTTTGGGTCTTGGATCGGTAGCTTCGGCTAATTTCACCAGTCTAAAGAGACCAAGTATACTTGACCTTATTAGAGTTGGTTTCCCTAACGTACTATCATCTCACCTCCACCCAATACTATGTTGTCAAGTTTCAGTTAAGTTTGTTCAGTCCTTACACTAATCATTCCTAAGTCTAAGCATGGTAAATTACAAAAATTAAATAAACAATCAGTCAAGCAAATTACAATCAAGGATTAAGTTTTATCTAACAATAAATATAGTTTTTAATTTGGCTCCCCCTGGACTAAAGTCACGGTAATGGTTAGGCAAGATGTGAATCTTGTCCTTGGGGATCCAATACTGATTTGATCCAGTTTGTTTGTTCAGGTACAGTTTAGGTACCCATGCCTGAACTTTATTTCTGGACTGATTCAGTACAGCAAAATAGGATCTTTGTCTAGATTTGGTTCTATAGCCTAGTCCGGATCGATTTAGAACCGATTTCTGTTTTCCAAGAATCATGTCAAGACCCTTGGAACCAGAAGTGAATCGTTTTAATGCTGATCTAAGATCCTTAACCTGAGTTTTCAGGGAGGAATTCTCTTTCTCAAGTTTTTCAACTTGAGTAGAGGTTCCTTCTTGAACCTTCTCGGTTAAGGGTCTAGAGTCAGCTCCCTCTTTCAGGAGTTTTACTTCCTGTCGAAGGGATTCGACTCGGAGTTTAGTTTTCGCCAAATCTCGAGAAAGATAAGATATTAATTCATTTAATTGACTTCTAGTAAATCCACTTACCTTGATTTTGCCGTCCTCTGAAAAGGTCAGTCTGTCGTCGTCCTGTTCTGATTCTGACTAGGTCTCGACTTCTTCTGAGGCGGTTAGTGCTAGTAGGTTCGACTGTGGGACATCTTCTTCTTCGGAGGAGGAGGACTCGTCCCACGTTGCTTGAAGTGTCTTCTTCCTTCTATTCTTCTTGGTTTCCTTTAGGTTTGGACACTCCGTCTTGTAGTGGCCCTTCTTCTTGCACTCGTAGCAGGTCACGTTGGGCTTGTTCTTTTCGTTTGCGGGTTCAGCTGGTTCATCCCTTCTTCGGCTGACTTTCCACTTGTTGGTTTGGTTCTTCAATTCTTTGTAGTAGTTTCGGGTCAGTCGGACCAGCTTAGGTCGATCTCCTTCTTCGTCTTCTGAGTCTGAGTTAGACTCGGGTTCAGGTTGAGGCTTCTTCTTAGTTGTCCTTCCAGTTTTACCTGCAATAAAGGCAATACCTTTCTCGGTCAGATTGCAGTTAGTCTGTTCATGTAACTCTAATTCAGAGAACAATTCATCTAATTTAAATTTTGAAAGATCCCTTGAAACCTTGTATGCATCTACCATAGATGCCCACAAGATGTTTCTCGGGAAAGCATTTAAAGCATACCTTATTAGGTCACGGTTTTCTACCTTGTGACCAATGGTGTGTAGACCGTTCATTAGTTCTTGAATTCGGGTGTGAAGCTGAGCTGCTGTTTCGTTGTCGGCCATTTTGATGGTTTACAGCTTGTTCAGGAGCAGATCTCTCTTGCTGATCCGAGTGTCTGATGTTCCTTCATGCAGCTCGATCTGTTTTCCCCACAACTCCTTGGCACTGTTGAAAGGGCCCACCCAGTTCAGCTCCTCTTTTGTTAAGCCGCATTGAAGGATCTGGGTCGCCTTTGCATCCGCTTCAATTTTCCGTTTCAGAGCGGTGTCCCACTCTGTATAGCTTTGAGGTACTCCTTCAGCATTTTTCGGAATCTCCAGTCCGAACTGGATGATTATCCACATGTCCACCTGAGTTTTCAGGTGGACCTCCATTCGACTTTTCCAGTAGGAAAAGTCTTCTCCACTGAAAAGTGGAGGTCTGGTTATGCTGAATCCTTCTTGCATGGCCATTTTATCTGAAATGTAAACTAGACACACAAAAAAAAGGAATATCCCAAGACTTAGTCTTGGATTAGTAGTGCGGGATAAAGAGAAAAAAAAATATTTGTCGAGGGGTGTTGCACCAGCCTCGATCAACGAGAAGAAATTCGAACGAAAAAAAAAATTAGAAGAAATTCGAACAAAAAAAATAAAAAAAAATCCGAAAAATTTTCAAACTGGTGGTTGCACCAAAGTTGAACTTCCCCGCTCTAATACCACTTGTTGGATCGAGAGAAACGATAGAGGGGGTGAATATCATTAAACGCTTTTCGGATAAAAAACTAGAGCAAGTACGCAGCAGAATAAAAACAATCACGAACACAGGTGGTTTTACTTGGTTCGGAGCCTAAGTCGACTCCTACTCCAAGGCCCACGGTCGTTGACCGTTTACTGGGGGCAATTCTATATGTGCGCAATAATTCTTACAAAAAGATTACAGTAGTAGTATAACAGAAATGAAATGACAGTTCTTCGTTACCGACGTCCGGTATGGGATGTTTCTTGGAGCAGAGGGACGTCGTCGGCGCTTGTGTGTCGAGTTGGGAGGTTTCTGGAGCAAAGCGCAGGAGCAGAAGAACGTAACAACGTTGGAAGTAGTGTTGTTCGAAGCCTTGGGGTCGAGGGCCTATTTATAGCCCCTGGGGGCGCCCGGGACGTCGGGGGCGCCCGGGACGTCGGGGGTGCTGATAACCATCATTTTGTTGATTATTTTCGGCTCTAAAATCCATGTTTGATCCACATTTTATATGCTTAAGTTTGCAATTTTATTAGGTTTCATGTATTCCCTTCATTTTGGCTTTTAATTCTAATCTTTGTATATTTGGGATATTTTTGGCACTAAATTTGAATATCATTTTGTAGGTTTCAATTGATCATGGACCTGGATCAAATTGGGTCAGACTTGAGTCAGCATTGGATCCAGATCAAAGGGATCAAGCATCGGATTATTAGGAACCGTCCATTCTAGGGAACGGCTGGATCTGAGCTATCGGTCAACTTCTGGTCAATCCGAGTTCAAGATATCATCACTCATGAGTATAGATCAAGATCTGAAAATTTCAGCCAAATCAGAAGTAATCTGACCGTTGGATCAAGCTCAAGATGTTCTAGACCATCCATTCAAGAAAAGGGAAGATCTGAACCATCCGCCACTGATCTGGTCAATCCCAGCTGGGGACAGGTAGATCAGGACCATTGATTGGGATCTGTGGAGTTTGGTTCAGATCTGAAGAGATCCGACCGTTGGATGATGCCAAATCGATCTCAGCCGTCCATTGATAATTATCTTTTGAGCTGTGAATTCTGGTTTGGGCTGGCTGAACCAAGGCTAACTGAACCCAAGCTAGGACTGAACCCAAGAGCTGGATTGGACTGAATCAAGTGAACTGACTGGACTGAACCATTGATTGAACTCAACTAGCTTGGCTTGACTGAACCGAACCCAGGACTGAACCACTGACTGAACCAGGGTCGAATTTGGCTGAAACCAATTGCTGAAGCTGATTCAACTCAAGCTACTGGACCGAACTCAGGTTTGACTGAACCCAAGCCGCTGAGCCAAACCACACGCAGCCAGGAAACAAAAGGGAGAGCCGACGCACAGCTAGGGCATCGATCGGCAGAGGGGATCACACATCCTCTCGGCACTTCATCTTCTCCACCACAGGTGAGAGCGATCGGGGAGAGGCGGTTGAGACGAGGGGGTTCCTGTCTCAACTCATCTCCACCTTCACCGCCGGCGATCCACATCCACCTTCATCGTCGCCGGCCGGTATCCACATCCACCTCTTCTCTTTCGGGGTTCGGAGAGAAGAGATCACGGGTTCTCTTTCGGGGTTCGGAGAGAACTTCCCTCCATTTTCATCACCGGCGACCACAAGCTAGGCTTTGGGGGTTCCGAGCTTCAGCCAAACGTAGTCGTCGCAGCCATCCATCTCCACCGCAGCTTTCTCTTTCGGGGTTCGGAGAGAAGCCGTCCATTTCCTTCACCGCAGTTTTCTCTTTCGGGGTTCGGAGAGAAAACGATCAACCATCCTTCACCCGAAGCCGACGATCAAAATTTTTACTGCATTTCTTTCTTCTGTTTTTCTTTGCAGCAATTGTCTTCACCGTAATTTCATTACAGCAATAGTTTCTTCATAGTCTACTTCCTTCACAGTTTCAATTCCAGCAGAATTTCATCAATTTCGGCAGTTTGTTTCAATTCCAGCCTTTAGTTCAATTCCAATTTTTTTTACAGCAGTATCAAATTTGAATTTGTGTGTTTCAAATTGTGTGTTCAAATTCCAGCCTCTTCACAGAGTTCTTCGCAGCAGAATTCCTCATCAGTTCGAGCAGTAGCTTCATTTTCCTATCAGCAGCAGCTTCAATTTCCTTCACAGCTTCCTATCAGCAGCAGCTTCATCAGACTTGAATTGGTTTAATTTGAATGTTATGTGTGTTTGAGATAGCTGTTGAATCTTGTATTTGATGAACTTCCTCAATTCAAATGGCACGCACCTTTGTCATTTTAATCCATGCTCATCATGTGTTTGATGAATTGCCTCTTTCATTAATGGATTCTAATTTGAATTTTTCTTATCGTAGATTTTTGTAATGTTTCATTAGTTTAACTGCTTTAGGTTCAGTTGATGGATTTTCATTAATTGCTTCATTAGTTTAATTGCTTTCCTATTGTAGATTTTCATTAATGGATTCAGTTTGATGCAATTAGGTTAGGTTTCATTTATGTTCAGTTCCCTAAATGCTTTACCTTATGTTTCTTTTAATTCTCTTGCAAGTATAGTTTAGTGAGGTTAGATTCATTACCTGCACTGTCTTTCACTTCGGTAGAACTAGATTTCATATTTGTTTTTCTATTTCTGTTCGTAGTATTAATGTTCAAATCAAACCCCAGTTTCATATCCCAAAACCCAAAATCAATAAGATACGATCCTGAGATTTATCTTGCACCAACTACATTCGTTGGGAGATGACCCGAGTTACTCTATGCTACATTAGTTTAGAGGAATTCGGTACTTAAATTGTATTTGAAACCGTAACACGACTGAAGCGATTGTCAAATTTGAGTCGTGTTACGGTTTCAAATACAATTTAAGTACCGAATTCCTCTAAACTAATGTAGCATAGAGTAACTCGAGTCGTCTCCCAATGAATGTAATTGGTGCAAGATAAATCTCAATGATCGTATTTTATTGCTTTTGGGTTTTGGGAAATGAACTGGGTTTTGGGTTTGAACGTTAATACTACGAAAAGAAATGATAAAGCAGGTATGAAATCTAGCCTAATTAAGGAAAGACAGTACAGGTAATGAAATCTACTTTACCCTAACTACAATTGCAGTAAAGAACGGACAATTTGAAATAAAGTATTTAACGAAACTAAACATGGAACGAAAACCTACAGCATTAAAGAAATCTCATCAAACCTAACTTAATTGCATGTAAATCAAGTGCAAGAACATAAAACAATTAAAAGAGACAAAACAAATAGAAATTAAGCAAAACAAGAGACATAGAATTAATCCTAACTATAGAAACATTTTATCGAACAACTTATAAGCAGTATTTAAAATGATATGAGTACGTGCCATTCGAAAACACGAGAGATCAAACTTGATACAAAAATCAACAACCACATTCATCAATCAACAAACAACACTTAACAACTGAAACTAATCAAACAATCTTAACCAAATCTGCTGATGAACTGCTGTGAAAACAAAGCTATGAATGGAAATTGCTGATAAGAAGAAACTGCCGACTGCTGGAAATTGCTGAAGAGCTGCTGGCAATTCTGATGAAGCTGGAAGCTGCGAATCTGAACTCTGCTGGAATTGAAAGAAGAATTGCTGGAATCGACTTGCTGTTGCCGATCAGCTAAAAAGAAAAATGGCTGAAAATGAATTGCTGTGAAGAACTGGGATTGAATTGCTGAAGATGAAACTACTGAAAAAAAAATGCTGGGATTGAAGCTGTGAAGGAAGCTACTGCCGAAGTAAAGAACTGCTGATGAAAAATTGTGCTGGAAATTGAAACTACTGATCTGACGAGCTGTGAAGATAAAGCATGCGGAGGAAGATCGACTAGGGTTCGGAACCCCCAGAGCCCTAGCTTCGTCCGGTGACGTGCGGTGAAGGAAGATGGATGGCGTCTCTCCGAACCCCGAAAGAGAACCTTTACTCTCTTCTCTCCGAACCCCGAAAGAGAAGAGGTGGATGTGGATACCGGCCGACGACGATGAAGGTGGATGTGGATCGCCGGCGGTGAAGGTGGAGATGAGTTGAGACAGGAACCCCCTCGTCTCAACCGCCTCTCCCCGATCGCTCTCGCCTGTGGTGGAGAAGATGAAGTGCCGAGAGGATGTGTGATCCCCTCTGCCGATCGATGCCCTAGCTGTGCGTCGGCTCTCCCTTTTGTTTCCTGGCTGCGTGTGGTTTGGCTCAGCGGCTTGGGTTCAGTCAAACCTGAGTTCGGTCCAGCAGCTTGAGTTGAATCAGCTTCAGCAATTGGTTTCAGCCAAATTCGACCCTGGTTCAGTCAGTGGTTCAGTCCTGGGTTCGGTTCAGTCAAGTCAAGCCAGTTGAGTTCAATCAATGGTTCAGTCCAGTCAGTTCACTTGATTCAGTCCAATCTAGCTCTTGGGTTCAGTCCTAGCTTGGGTTCAGTTAGCCTTGGTTCAGCCATCCCAAACCAGAATTCACAGCTCAAAAGATAATTATCAATGGACGGCTGAGATCGATTTGGCTTCATCCAACGGTAGGATCTCTTCAGATCTGAACCAAACTCCACAGATCCCAATCAATGGTCCTGATCTACCTGTCCCCAGCTGGGATTGACCAGATCAGTGGCGGATGGTCCAGATCTTCCCTTTTCTTGAATGGATGGTCTAGAAACGGTTGTCAAATTCGAATGGGACGTCGTCGGCGCTTGTGTGTCGAGTTGGGAGGTTTCTGGAGCAAAGCGCAGGAGCAGAAGAACGTAACAGCGTTGGAAGTAGTGTTGTTCGAAGCATTGGGGTCGAGGGCCTATTTATAGCCCCTGGGGGCGCCCGGGACGTCGGGGGCGCCCGGGACGTCGGGGGCGCCCGGGACGTCGGGGGCGCCCGGGACGTCGGGGGTGCCCCCCCACGTGTCGGCCGATCCGACATTCACTCGGTCAGCTTCTGATCCCTTCAAACTCGGGATCAGATCTTGACGGGGGCGCCCGGGACGCTGGGGGCGCCCGGATTGACCAGGTCAAATCTTATCCCTTGGCTTCGCTGGCTTCTGGTTCGCAGGCTTGCACTGGGGGCGCCCGGGAGCATAGGGGGCGCCCGGGAGCACGGGGGCGCCCCGCCCATAAGCTGCAGAAGCTCACTTTGCTTTGCTTTGTTTTGTGTTCACCTTGGGACGCCCGGGACACTCCAGGCGCCCTGGTCAGCTGCTGCCTCACTCCTTTGAGGCTCTCTGAGCTGCAAACACTCGTTCCTTCGATCCTGCATCCAGGGTTAGTCCAAAACAACATAAAGCAGTAATATGTTAGTTTATACAGCCTTAGCTGTCTTGGTTCTAACTTTGGGTCTCCAAAATGGAACCCTAGGTCGAACCGACGCCTACTGTTCCCTCGACGGGGAACGCGTCCTCACCTACTCCTCTCGGGAGAATGTACTTGATGCCAACCGGTTGCCTAGCGGTCCTTCGCCAGGTCTTGGATATCAAGCTGTCCCTCGCCCGATGCCTAGCATTCCTTCGCCAGGTCTTCAGTCCCAAGCTGTCCTTCGCCTGGTGCCTAGCAGTCCTTCGCTAGGGCTTCAGTACCCTGGCATTCCTTTGCCAGTACCTAGCAGTCCTTCGCTAAGACTTTTTACCCAGGCATTCCTTCGCAAGTGCCTAGCAGTCCTTCGCTAGGACTTTTTACCCTGGCATTCCTTCGCCAGTGCCTAGCAGTCCTTCGCTAGGACTTTTCCTGCACACTTGAGTAGCATGTTAAATAACAAATAAGACTTAACTTTTAAACCCTTTTGCCATTATCAAAACTCAGGTTCGACTTGGGTGCTTTCTGCACCAACATCATGTGCATACGTATTTCGTTTATGCATTTTTCATGTGATTGTTGCATTTATATGAGCTATGGGTGTTGCACTTGATTGACATGCATGTATATCTTGGTTTTACTGTTGTTGTGTTGTTTTATTCATGCTTAATTATTATTCGAATGTTATACCATGTCGTTTTACTTATGTTATGCATGATTAGGTATTCTTATATTTCTTATGGACTGTACTTTGTTGATTCTTTACTTAGTTATTCCTTTATTATGTCAAACTTATTGTCTACTCATATACCCGCAGAGTCTGCCCGGACTCACCACTGCTACCTCCCATTTTTGTTTTAGGTAGCAGGTAGATATTTTGCTTGGAGCTATGAGATGATCCAGTTGCCAGCCCCTCGGTCCCTCAGTTCCACCGGGTTATTTTATTTGGAGTTATTTCAGAGTTGGTTCTCCGTAGTTTCTTTGTTTCCGCATTTTAATTTCTTATCTGGTATGGTCTTGACTAATTTGTAGTCATGTCTTATTGGTCGGGTTTATTCGTTGTAGAGTTTCTTTTTAAGTTGTGGTTTCTTTTATGCCTAAGGTGGCTGAGCCACCCATTACCTCTTTTGTTAATATAAAAACTGCGTAGTGATGTTTTTATTTCTGTTATGATGGCTGAGCCATCTTTTATGATTGGAGTGTATGTATATTTGCCCCAACTTGTCCGCCGTAAAGGGGAGATGCTGCTCAATTTTCGAGTAAGCATGTGCCTCTGGGGGCGTGACATTGCATGTTTTTTAAAGCTTCAGGGGAGAATTTCAAATCAAGGGGGAGCTTTATGCAATATTTCAAGGTTTTTTTTTCAAAAATTGTAAATGTTCTAAAAATAAGGGGGAGATTACTAATCAAGGGAGAGAGTTGAAAGCTCTTTCAAAATTTGTGATATCTTAAAGAAAATTACTTTATTCTATTACTTAACTGTGGTTTATCTTTTGTTTATATATTTTTTAATTTAACTTTTGAACTAGGTTGTCATAAATCAAAAAGGGGAAGATTGTTGGTGTCGAAAGCACCAGATCGAACATGGTTTTGATAATGGTAAAGAGTTCAAAGTTAAGTTTACGTGGTGATCTAATGAATTTACTAAGTGTGTAGGAAAGTCCTAGTTTACCTAGGTACGAAGTCTTGACCTGCAGGGTTGAGCACGAAGTCTTGGTCGAGAACTGGGCACGAAGTCTTAGTCGAGAGCTAGACACCGAAGACCTAACAGAATGTTGGGCACGAAGACCTGGTTCGAGGAATTGGGCACGAAGTCCTGGTCGAGGACTAGGCACCGAAGACCTAATTCGGAAGATTAGGCAAGAGATTTAGCCGAGCGAGGACTACGGACAAAGTAGAGATGGGTCGAGGTACGGACGTCTCGAGATCCGAGAGTCTCAGAGGCCGAGCAAAAGTCTAACCAGAGGAGTCGGTTGACAAAAGATAACTTCTCCAGAGTGGAGTAGGTGAGGATGTGCTCCTCAGAAGAGAGAACAGTAGATATTGATTTAACCTAGGATTTCATTTGAAATCTAAAGTCAGAACCAGACAGCTCTAGCTATCATTCGTGCATGCATTTATTTTATTATATTGTATTCTTAAACTAACCTTGGTTGCAAGCTAAAGGAACCAGCTGCTGCGATCAGGGGCAACTGAGAAAGCTCAGGCGCCCGAGAACCCAGTCGCCAAAGAGGACTCAGGCACTCTACAGGGGTTTTCTTAGCAGGTGGCGAAGCTGAGTTGGCGGTCGCTGGTTGGACGCGCCACGTCAGCTTGCTCCCAGGCTCCTCGTTGCTCCCAGGCGCCTCAGTGCTCTCAAGCGCCCAAGAACAGGATAAAAGTTGGTCGAGACTGCGGATAAGGATGTGGCTGAACTGGTGATGTGGAGGGACCCCTATAGCCACTCAGGTGCTCGAATCAAGTATAAAAGGGGTTTAACCCCTTGCTTCAAAACATCAACTCAAGCTCTCGAAACTTAACGATAAAGCTTCCATGCTCGAATTCTTTGCGTCTAGGAAGTTCAAGATCGACAACATCCTGCTTCTATCACGAAATTCTTTCTTTAAGTGTCGTTGGTATAATTTCATTTTTCTGTACTTAATCTTCATTATTGTACTTCATTTATGATTTATAGTATTGCCCAACGAAAATGGTCAAGGACCGTGGACCTTGGAGTAGAAGCCATCACAGACTCCGAACCAAATAAAAAAAATAAGGTGTTAACCGTGTTTGCCTTATTTACTTCCGCTGCATCTAATCTGATTTATCTGAAAAATTATTATCGATATTTACCCCCTCCCTCTATCAGTCACATCAATCCCACACATTCTACAACAGACGCATCATATTGCAAAAGCCTATAGAGGGTAAGGCCCGGTCATGAACATTTGTAAATCATTGGTCAAACTATTTTTGTAATTCTTTGCTGAATTTTGTGGCAAGAATAATCTTACAGCCACCAGACATCCAATAAAATTAAGCCACATCTGATGGGAATCAACCACTCCAACAGCTAGTGCAGCTCCCAGAGCCTTCTATGTCTCAGGTGGTCTTTTGGGGAAATATTTCATTGCTGCGGTGAGAAGATGCAAACAAACCTACAGAACAATCAGACAAAAGACTTCTCTGTATAATAAACCAAGATATAACAACAATGGAGATATTTCACTTTCCTTCTAAATTGAATAAGGTTTATTTGCCTCAAAGGCATAATTTAAGCAGATATAAAAAACTTAATACATATTTCACTTGAGATACAAGTTCTCATCATGAACCATGGAATTCGCGAGTTGCAACCCACCAATGATACTCTATCTATTGTGCAACTTCATTGATTTTCACTTATAAGTTTCCACTTGTTTTTATAAGAGTTTCCCCTACCAAATACAAATTCATTGGGTTTCTGCAGAGAATCAGCCTAGTGAGCTTCCAATAAAAGAAAATTATATTATGAGGCATCCCATCAATTCAAACCACACCAAACTGAACCAATTTTAAAGATGATTTTTTTGTAACTTTCTTCTAAGTTGAAGCTAATCAAACTATTTTTGTAACTAAATCAAATAAAGCTGAGCGCTGAAGCTAGTGGTTGAGTTTGGTTTTTCTATGACCGAGCATTCTATAAATTAATAAAAGATTTGTGTTCTTAAAGAAAATGTAGAATAGAAACAACACTTTTGCAGAATTAATCTAAAAACAATAAAATACAGCTTCAGCTCAGTTTCCAACTAAAAAATCAAGTCTGACCAGATATATTCTACACTAAACAATCATTTTATAGATTAAAAAAAGAATTAGAATCAGAATCTTATAAAAGGTATTTGTGTGACAGACTTGAATTCTAACAATCTCTATCAATGATATTTTTGATGAGAGAGACAAATCCAAATTCATTAAAATAGCTTAGTAATTAAACACCAATACCTCTGCTGCATTCCCATTGTCCCAATTTTAAATAAGACTTTCAAGAATATAAGGGGCATCAGGCATGTCCTTGGAGTATTCTCCCAACATCCATCTAAGAGCTGCTTTTGCTTTTGGTTTTTGAACACTATCGCTGCTGATATATCCAACAACAACAATATAGTCGTGACTCCATTATGGATAGTTCCTTAGTAGATCTTTCACAAGAACCTATGAATCATTTGTGGGCATGGGCAAGAGCTATAAACCTCCAAGTTATACAGTCATTTATGAACCAACAGGTTACCCATAGATGAGAGAATTTATAAAGGCATAGAGTTGTTTGTAGCATATTTACAATGCTACATGGTAGACATACTAACCAGAGTTTCAGTCGCAACATAATCTTTCTCCATCTCAAGAAATTGCAGAAGCCTGTCAACAATTGCATTGACATCATATTGTTGTAAGGTTATCTTACCAACTGCTTGAATTGACTCCCTTGCAATGGGCACATCAACATTTCTAACATATTCACACAATTCAGTCAATGATAAATAAGAACATTCATCACTAATACAAATATCTAGAAATCATGAAGATAGATGAGAAATGAAAATTGAAACAGTTGGACATTGATTTTACCAATCTCATAAGTGTTGCTCTCATTAGCAATGGCAGTCAACATCACAAGTTTAAGTTTTTTAATATATGATGGATCACTGAATTGGCATGCAAAAAAAATGTTTGTAGTCAAAAGAGAAGAGCATAGGAGCACCCAACACCAACAGATGCAGGTGACTCAAAACTGTGTAGGATTGTTCAGAACTTCCCGATCCCACTAAAGTGAGCAAAGAAGCTTTAAGGCGCTCATAGACCTTAATAAAAGAGAGATTGCTCACCGGTTAAAAATATGATTGAAAATGGCATCTTCTTAGCTCAAACAATGAACCATCTTAGTGACAATAATTAGTAAGAGAAGAGGTCAATTAAGCAGCTTTACTAATTGAAAGCAATATTTTGGACCAATCAAAATGAGAACTTTAATAGGTACCTATTGATGAACATCATTCGTTGACATTGTCAGATGCAAAAACACTTTGATTGTAGCTAAGGCAACAACTCCATTTGCATGTTGAAGTCTATCCTCAAGTAGATTCATTATGTCAAAAAGGAAAAAACTTTTGCAGAAAAAAGAAGACTAGCATCAAGAACAAGCAATCAGTAAGTGGGATCTTAATGTACATGAATATCTCAACCAACAACAACCACACTCTACCTTCTATTGTAGGTTTAATTATTAAAAATAATGACAAAGAAAGTTAAATGAGAGGTGAAGGATTTAGCATCCATACAACATATCTTGAAATGAACCAGAATTACAAAAGATAAAAAGATCATGCTACCTTAAAGCAAGAAGGGAAGTTAAAAATTAACAGCAAAACAGTGATTCATAATCCTTCATCTTTCAGCTTCTCAAAGAGCCACTTAGCCTTGTCCTCCACTATGCTTGAAATACGCTAATGGTATGATGATCATCATAAGGCATTAATCAACACAACATCAATAAAGATTCAAATGCAGGCATGCATGCACCTCTTTCCTCGTATGAAGAAGAAATGGGCAAAACTCAAAATGTAAAAAACACGAGATGGAAGAGTTTTGTAGATTTAACCTATGTCCATGAAATGACCTAAAAATCCATCTTTGCATTGAAACCTTGAGCAAGAATAACAAGTTTTGCACCTTGGGGATTTTTTTTTCCAAATGCGGCTCCAAACTATCCTAGATTCCAATGCGCAAAATGCTCTTCTTGCGCACCAGATAGAAATTTGCCTTCTTTTACCACTTCTTGCATGAGACCGAACAAACTTCGTAGGATTTTGACCATTGGAATATCACTACAAAGAATGAAAATGGGAGAAATCAGAAAAATAAAAGGTTTGGCTTATAGAGAGGTCGTCGCCAGTGGAAGAAATCTCCACTTTAGCTTTCTTCGCAATGGAAAAGCTCGCAACCTTCATCAACACTTTCGCCATTTTGCGGTGCCCACTTCTTTCCTCTTAAGAACTCACCTCAGAGTGAGCAGATATAGAGCAGAGCAAGAGGAGAAAGAGAATAAAGTGGCACTTGCAAGTTCCAGGAGAAGATGAGAGGCTCAGGCACACGATCATGCGCTACTCACCAGATCTATTTCGTAGAAGGAGCATCACTCACAATGAGATAGGTTGATAAAGAATCAGTGAAACAAAGGCCTGGTTTCCCTAGATTTGCTTCCTAGAGGGAGAATGAGATCTACTTCCTAGAGAGTGAACCATGAAGATGAAATGGAGAAGATGAAGGCTTTAGGATCACACTGTGAAGAAGACGCTTTAGGATCGCACCGCGGAGGAGGGTTTTTGGATCGCAACGATGAAGACTCAGGTTTGCGGATATTGGCTGTCGAGCAATGAAAATAAGTTATCAAACCGCAAAAAATAGGTTTTTGAATTTTCTGACATGATTTTTTTATCTGAGAAAAAGACAACGGTTCATTTTTTTATTTATAACGATTTAAAATCATTATTTTATTATCAAAATAATAACGTTGTCATGCATCATTTTCCCAACCATTGTTATAGATAAAAAATCTCTCTGAAAGATAACGGTTTGAAAAACCATTATGAAATTCATTATTATTTATAAAAATCATTGTGTTAAAGATAACAGATAATGTAAAATCATTGCCTTTGATACTAAGAGTTTGCTAATAGATAATAATTTTGATAAAAATTATTGTATTTTATAAAATTCATAATGATTTAGGCCAAAAATTGTTGTAAACATATCGTTGTTAAATCTTATTTTTCTTGTAGTGACATAACGTTAAATCTAAACTTTGTGGGGGAGGGGAATACAAAAGAGAGTCCCTCTAAGAGAGATGAAGCTGATATTGATACAACAACACAATGTATAACCGTGTACAGAATGAGTTTATAAACTACTTCGGAACAAATATAGATAAATATTGAGTTAATAAACCAAAGCATCAACGAGATAAAGGAAAGAGTTCAGATGCTAGTGTCCTAGAGGATAGAATTTCCATTGAAATGCTCAAATGAACACCTCATCCATCTCAGATAACGTTGCAGAAGGTAGATGGCAAAAAGAATGGGGTCCTAAAAGTCAAGAAGAAACTTCATACATAGGCATGCTCTTCGAATAAGTTGTCGCAAATATCGAGTTATGTGAAGTCCCTAAAAGATACATGGTCTCTAAAAAGGAAATTGGAGGAACAGGGCACTGTGACATTATCTAAAGAGTGTAGCACTTTAATACAGAATGGGTAGCAACCCAAATCAAAAGATTTTGAGAGTTTTTCGATACCTTGTACTATTGGCAACATCAACATTGATAGGGTAATTTGTGACCTTGGATCTAGTGTGTCTTATATCACATACATTATGTAGAAGAATTGGACTTATTGAATTGAAACCTATGAATGTGCATGTATAGTTGGTGGATCATTTAATCCAGTATCCTACATGAATAATTGAGGATGTGTAGTAAGGATTGGAAATTACATCATGCTTTCAGATTTTATGGTGCTAGACATAGAAGAAGATGTGCATATCCCTCGCATATCGGGGAGTCTTTTTCTAGCTACAACTGGTGTCTTATTGAGGTCAAGAACTACCGACTCTTGTCGATGATAGGGGGAGAGAAAGTTGAATTTGGTCTATCTAAGGCTTTTACATTACCATCTGAGGTGGATACTTGTTGCAGAGTGGAAGTGTTACATAGAGTTGTAAAAGAAAAGATAGACAGTGAGGTTTTGAATGATAAGTCACATGGAGAGGAGGGAGATCTTGACTCCTCGCTTTTGAATGATAAGTCACATGGAGAGGAGGGAGATCTTGACTCCTCGCGGTGGATGGAGAGAAATCCAAATTTATTCATGGTTGAAGAGAATTATGAAAGTTTTGAATCAAGGCAAAATGGAGAAACAAAGGTACAAGTTCTTGTCGAACTGAAGCCACTTCCTTTGAATATTAGGTATGAATTTCTTGGATCTAGTTCTACATATCCGATGATTGTGAATGCTAATTTGAATTAGTCAGAAACCCAGAGGTCACTTGGGGTGCTTAGGTTGCATAGGAAAGTCTTGGGATGTACTATTGAAAATATAAAAGACATTAACTTGTCCTTATACATACACAGAATTTTACTTGAGAATGATTATAAATCTTCAATAGAACATCAAACACCTAAATATGAAAGAGGTAGTCCAGAAAGAGGTATTAAAATTATTGGATGCGGGAGTAATCTACCCAACTTCGAATAGTGATTGGTTGAGTCTAGTTCATGTGGTTCCAAAAAAAGGGAATGACAATAGTAAAGAATAAGAATGATGAGATGATTCCCAATAGGTGGCAAAAAATAGTGATTTGCTTACCCTCAACGTCTTCGTCAACTTGTCTCAGGACTAACACCGAAGAGATAAATCACGGGGATTATTAGCACGGATGCTGTGACTAGTACGTGGGGAGAGTGGACAAACTGACTTTGATAGGTTTTAATCCCCAGACCTCAAGGTGACAATACTTGTACACTAACCATCAGTCCATCCTGTGAGAATAAGATGACTCCCACTAAAATAGTTATAGGGTGACGAATGTGTATTGATTATAGAAAATTAAACATGAAAACTAGAAAATACCACTTGCCTTACCTTTTATCAATCAAATATTAGAGCGATTGGATGAATATTCGAGTTTCTACTAAATTTAAATTCACCTGAGTGAGTGACCAAGAACAGACTATTCACTTGTCCATATGGTTTGCATGCTTATAGGTAGGGTTGAGTATTCAGTCAAAATTAAACCGACTGAATTGAATAGACCAAAATCGAATAAATCGATTTTCTTCCGATCAAATTGAACCGATCAAAATTTAAAAAAAAAATTCAAATAACTAAACTAATAAAAATATCAGTTAATTCAGTTTTTAATTGAAATTACCGAATTTATTTATTTGTATTAAAAAACTTATAAATAGATTAATACTGGTTTACGGTTATATCATCAACGCTCCTTGTTTCTATTTCCCCAATGCTATTTTAATTTTTCTTCTGATATCAAAATGCAAAATCATACTTTTTTCGAAAATATATAGAATTGACAGAATAAATAGAATACTCACTTCAAAAATAGAGATAATTCTTTTTAAAATTCTATGAAGCCTCTAGATGAATTAGACGTTTTAAAGCTGAATAAGATGGCAACTGGTTCATTTTGTATTGAAAGTTTACTTGGTAGTGATGGGTTTGCTTACATACGGAGAACATAATTATGATCATCGCTCTGCATAATTCATTTAAATTCCTTGAAGTCAAATTATGTTAGGAGAACCAATCCTCTGTCCCGGATTTTTCCAATCCCCGTGTTTCACACTCGTCGGAGATGACCAACGAGTTATCCGATCGCTAATCGGACATCACCGGCAACCTCCGACTACCGCTCCGAACCAAATTATATTTTGAGGGGTACGGTGAATCCGTCGGGGATTGCTGCAATTGTGATATCGTCGAATTCCCCGTTTAATCCGGCGAGAGTACAATTGCCACGATCTCGACCAGTTCACCATAAGCTCAGGGTATCGTTTGATTCGGGATGACGATCGGAGACCATCGATGGTGTTCGATCGGTGATTGGATAACTCACCGGTCATCGCCGACGGTTTAAGATACGGGGCCAGAAGGAATCCGGGATAGAGGATCCCGTGTTTTATGTTAGAGACGGATGAGGTCATGAGAAGTATACGAGGATACTATATCTTCAGTTTTAAAATGACCGAAAATATACCCTTTTGAAATTCATGTATAATTTTTCTCCAATCGATCAAATACAAACATTTATAATCAAGCAAAGATAAAACAAGATTATTTTGGATTCTGTAATGATCTGTGTGTTAAATTGTATATATTTTAATTATTTATTTATAATTTTTAGGATATTTTAATTTTTCTCAGTTTAGGATTTAGAGTTTCTTAACTCATCTATATAAGACTTTGTATTCCTTTAATTTTATAAAACACTTTCAGATTTTTTAAGATAACTATTTTTCATTTTCTCAATTTCTATAAGGTATCGGAGCAAAGTTTTTCATGGCATTGATTATTTGATTGAAGGACTGTTAATTCAATCTACAGTATTCTAGTGCATTACTACGTTCTGAATATTAGTTGGGTTTCTTTTGTTCTCGCATCATCTTATTTTTAATCGCTATTTGGTTATTCATGAGCATTATTTGTTCTGTCACCATGAGTGGTCGTACAGATGATTCACTTCAATCGATTAGTGTCAAATTGGATGAAAAAAATGATTAAGATTAGGTATATGTTATGAAAAATTTCTTGCGTAGAAAATCTATGTGAGGATATAGTTCAAGTGTACGAGGTAAACCTACAAATAATAATACTGCTGATTATGCAAAATCGATGGATATTTGGGAGACCGATAATGCAAAGATTATTATGTGAATCAATAATTTTATTACACACTCCATTGGTGCTCAGTTGGCTAAGTACGAGACTGTTAAAGAGGTTTGGGATCATCTGGCAAGGTTATATACCCAGTCTAACTTTGCCAAACAATATCAATTAGAAGCAGATATTCACGCACTTCGGCAACAAGATATGGGTATCCAAGACTTTTATTCTATCATTCAGAATTATGGGATCAGTTGCACTCACAGAATCCTCAAAATTATGAGTATTTCCATCTTATATCACTCGTAGAGAAAAACAATGTCTGGTCCAATTCTTGATGGTTCTCGTGATGAATTTAAAGGATTGCGTGGAATAATTTTGCATCGTAATCCTCTCCCTTTCGTAGATTTGGTGGTACATGAATTGCTTGGAGAGAAGATTCGCCTTAAGTCTAAGGTTGATAAAAGAACTACTACACCATCTACATAATTAGTTTTTGCAGCACTACAGCGGCCTCCACTTCATAATTAAAATAGATCAACTTCGAAAGTTTCTATTGATGAATGTACTTATTGCAAAAATAAAGGACACTAAAAATCTTAATATCCATTATTATTAAACAAAGGTAAACAACCACCCCAGTAGTAGTATTAGCAATAATGACCTCAACAACCACCAGTGCTACATCAAAATGTTTCATGGAAATCTGATAATCGACTACCTTAGTCTAGTAATGTAGTGGTTGCCCCCTCTTTATGCCCATATAAGCTTGTGCAGTTCCAATAGTTTGCTTCACAATCCTCTGCCATATCTGCTTCTTCTTATATAGGTTTGTCATCCTCTGGTACATCAAGTATATCTTCTTCCTTATAGATCTTAGATTTTGGAGTCTCTCATCATATGTCATCTAGCTTGTCATCTTTCTTGTCATCTTTTATCTCTTTGTCTCCTAACTCATCTTTATCAATTGTCACTGTTAATGATACTTAAATGTCATTAGTAGGTGTCGGTTCTATTGTTACAACTTGCTTACACTTCCTGATGTCTATTATATTCCTAGTCTTACACTTAATCTTGTTTCTGTTAGTCAATTATGTGAGTCTAGATATATAATTTTTTTCTCTTTATCCAATTGTTATGTGCAGGACCCGCAATCTCAGAAGGTGATTGGGACGAGGGGGACTCTATGTCATGGATCAACTCTAAGTACCAGGTGTTGCAGCTTCTGATGTCGATCTGTCATCTTTTCGTTTGACTCATTCTTCTTCTAATTTCTATTTATGTCATACTCATCTAGGTCATGTTTCAAAGTCCCATTTACAATTTTTAGCTTTATCTGGAGTATTATGACCTTTAAAAAGTTATAATATTTCTTATTATAGTGGTTGTAAAATGGTAAAATTATCTATGTTACCTTTCAATAGAAGTCTATTCTTTTCTCCTAATCCTTTCGATTTTGTACATTCCGATGTATGGGGGCCTTCTCCTATTACTATAAAAGGGAGATCAAGATATTATATTTCTTTTATTGATGATTGCACTCGTTATGCTTGGGTTTATCTTATGAAATATAAATCTGATTATTTTATTATCTTCAATGACATTAAAGTTCTTGTCAAATCTCAACATTCCTATTATCAAGTGTTTTCGTTGTGATTTGGAGGATGAACATACTTCTAATATTTTTTCTCGTTTACTTACATCAGAAGGTACTATATACTTCCTGTTGATGCAATCTGACCCTGATTGTTGTTTTGGTATTGACATCGATTTTAGTTTAGGTTGATGATTATGATTATGGTTAAGTCCAAATCGGGGATTAGGCACGGAGTGATTGGAAAATCCTAGCTTGGAGGGCTAGGTGGTGAAAAGTCCTAACCTGGAGGGTTAGGTGTGACAAATCCTAGCTTGGAGGGCTAGGTGTTGAAAAGTCCTAATTCGGAAGGGTTGGGTGAAAAGTCCTAGCTTGGAGGGCTAGGTGAAAAGTCCTAACTTGGAGGGTAAGGTGAAAAGTCCCAACTTGGAGGGTTAGGTGAAAAATCCTAGCTTGAAGGGCTAGGTGTGGAAAAGTCCTAACTCGGAAGGTTGGGTGAAAAGTCCTAGCTTGGAGGGTTAGGTGAAAAGCCCTAACTTGGAGGGTTAGGTGAAAAGTCCCAACTGGAGGGTTAATAAAAAATCCTGGCTTAGAGGGTCAGGTCCTAGGTTGGAGGGCTAGGTTGGATGAAACCCTAGCTTGGAGGGCTAGGTTGGAGCTCCTGATCGGTCTGGTGACCGATCAGGGAAGTTGGCACGCTGCTCCTTCGTGGATCGGTCTGGTGACCAATCCAGCGATGACTGATCGGTCTGGTGACCGATCAGGGAGCACACAGTGAGGTTGGGAACCTACTGTGCGGCTCCTGATCGGTCTGGTGACCGATCAGGGAGCAGGCAGTTGCCTCGTTGCTTGGCTTCTGATCGGTCCGGTGACCGATCAGGGAGCAGGCAGTTCACTCACTGCCTTGCTCCTGATCGATCTGGTGACTGATCAGGAAGCACACAGTGAGTTGAGTTCCCCCGCTGATCAGCTCCTGAACGGTCCGGTGACCGATCCACGACCTAGGATATGATTTCTGCGTTTACTGTTCACTCAGGAGTGGACCGATCAGGCTTGAGCCTGATCGGTCAGTGGCTATACTGATCGGTCTGGTGACCGATCAGGTTTCACTCTGATCGGTTTGGAGACCGATCAGGCCTGTGTCATCGCGAAAGCTGGGAGTCCCAGCAAAGCGGTGGATCGGTCTGGTGACCGACCCACGAGCCCTGGATCGGTCTGGTGACCGATCACTTTAATTTAAAATGCACTGACAGACGCTCTGATTGCGTCTGAACATATCTGATTCTCTGCGCTTAATCTCTGATACTCGATTTTCTGCTTGATATGTTGTGCTAATGTTCTGATTAAGCTGCAGGTGACAGGGAAGGATTCAAACACTCAAGGAGAGTCAATGGAGGCCTTTCCTTGGAGTAGGTTTGTCCATTTTCCATCTCAGGTTGCAACGGACGCTGGCGCTGGCTGGAGCTGCTGACTGGGGCTGGTCTGAGGGAGGCTCAGGGAGTCCAGAAGAGCTCAGTAGTGGCTGGTGGTTGCAGGAGAGCAGCTGGAGGCTGCAGTGAGGTGGTGACCTGGCAATAGTGGAAGGACTTAAGCGCTTGGTGGCGAACAAGTCTCCACAACTTTGATCAGAATCGCTGCGTGCTTGTGTTCTCTGCTGTTCCATCGTTCTTGAGCAAGCAGCTGCAATCTTTGAAGCAACCATCCCTTACTTGAGCACTTGGAGGAAGAAACAAGAGGCTTGGTGAGTCCATCAGCGAGAAGACACGAAGAAGAGAGTTCTTGCGTGAGACGTCACTGGGTGGAGCTCGAGTGAAGCGCTGCTTGTGTTCTTGTCTGTCCTAAGTGCTAAATAAGATCTTTCTTGTGTTTCATTGTGCTTAAAACTCTATCTTTGTTGAAACGCTGTGGAGAGGTTACTCCACCGAGAAGGAGGTTGCTATCTATCCGATTTTCCGGGGCTTGATCTGCCGACGATCAAGGGATCGCCCACCTTACAGGCACGCCAAGGAGTAGGGGCAAGTTATCCCCGAACCTTGTAAATCCTCTTGTTAGCGTTCTTGTGTCTGCTCATAGTTTAGGGTTTAGTTTTCTGCAAATACTCTGTTTTATTGTGCTTCCGCTGTGCTACTAACGATTGAAGTGCAGAAAATTGATAAGTTGTAAAATCCAAGTGTTTGGCTATATTCACCCCCCCCCCTCTCTAGCCATCCGAGTTCCAACAAGTTGTATCAGAGCTTTGGGCTCTGTACAAGCGGATTAACAACCGAGAGCTATCTACAATGGCTTTGAGAGAAGGCTTTTCCACCACCCGACCTCCCTTCTTCGATGGCGCAGATTTCCAATATTGGAGATCGAAGATGGAGTATTACTTAAAGATGGACATCAACACTTGGTTCGCGGTGAAGGAGGGTTTTACCCCTCCGAAGGATGATGAAGGCAAAGAACTAGAGTCTTGGCGTTGGTCAGCTGAACAAACTCGAAAGAGTGAAGCCGACGCGAAGGCGATGGTGACCCTACAATGCGGCATGAACAAAGACCAACTCATCAAGGTTGGTCCATTCTCAAGCGCTAAAGACTTGTGGAACAAGCTCATAGAACTCCATGAGGAAACCCGAGACTCAAGAATCGCCAAGAGGGACTTATTCCTCAATCAACTTCAAAACCTCTCCATGAAGGAGAATGAGACTGTAAGTGAGCTCCACAGCAGATTCAAAGAGGTATTGAATGGTCTCCACTCAATTGATGAAAAGGTCGAGAATCGCGACCTTGTGAGGTATGTGTTAAAAGCATTTCCAAGGAATGCATTGTGGTCATCCATGGTGGATGCCTACAAAGTTTCCAAGGATTTATCAATTGTTAAACTAGATGATCTATTTTGTGAAATGGAATTATATGAGATGGCTAACAAAGGCCCCAAGGAAAAGGGGATTGCCTTAGTTGCAGGGGACCGATCCAACAAGAAGAAGAAGGAGAAGAAGAAGGAGAAGGAAGTCTCCTCATCTTCTTCCTCATCCAAATCCGAGTCCGAATCCGAGGAAGATGGCAGCTGGTCTTCTTCCTCCGAGATGGCAAATTTTGTGAGAAGGATGATGAGAAGGGGTCGACGCTTCAAGGGTTAAGGTAACCCTAGTGAAGCTAAAGTTGATAAGTCTAATGCTTCTTGTTATGAGTGTGGGAGGAAAGGGCACTTCAAGAGTGAATGCCCAAAGTTAAAGAAGAAGGAGGAGAAATCCAAGAAGAAAGAAGAGAAATCAAAGAAAAAGAAGAAGGCCTTGAAGGCCACTTGGGATGAGTCCTCCTCAAGCTCATCGGATGAAGAGGAGGAGAAGAGCACAAGGCATGTGACACTCATGGCTCTTGGAGAAGAAAGTAGTGATGAATCCTCCGACTCCTCAAACGCAGCTTCATCATCTTCGGATGATGAAGAGGTAACCTCTCCCGAACTTGAAAAATGTTATAGAGCAATTGCATGTTTAACCAATATGTTGAAGAAGTCAAAAAATAGGGGTTAAATCATTGCAATTAGAAGTTGAACAATTGAAATCATCTAGGGATGAGAACATAGATGATTTACATGTTGAAATGTTAGAGGATGAAATTAAATCTTTGAAAATTGATGTTGAACATTTGAAATCCTCCAGGGTTGAGGATGTAGATGATTTGCATGATGAATTGTTAGAGATGAAAACAAATCATTGAAGAGTGAAGTTGAGAGACTCAAGAATATTCTTGAGAAATTCTCAACTAGCTCAAAGACCCTAGACATGATCTTGAATGCCCAAAGGGCGGTCTACAATAGGGTCGGTATTGGTTATCGACCCAAAGAACCATCATTTGTGTCTTTGATGTCTAGACTGATATGAGACAATCTAAGACACTTAGAGTCCAAAAGAAAGTTGTCAAGGCATAGGTGCCTAAGTCTTGTTTAGTAGATGCTTTAGGCCCCAAGGTGTGGGTACCTAAATCTTCCATTTTTTGAATTGTGTAGGTTATGATTGAGGGGGAGCATCTATCAACTTGGTTCGTTGATAGTGGGTGCTCCAAACACATGACTGGGGATAGATCATTGTTTACCACATTTCAAAGAAAAAGTAGAGGTAATGTTTCATTTGGTAACAATAGTAGTCTTAAGGTTATAGGAATAGGAGACATTCAAATATCCGAATGTCTTAGAATTTCAAATGTCCTTCTAGTCAAGGGGATGACATTTAATCTCCTAAGTGTCAGTCAATTGTGTGATACGGGTTACACAATTGATTTTCAATCAAGTCAATGTCTAGTTAGACAACATGACACCTTGGACACAGTACTAGTAGGAACGAGAATAGATAACATTTAGCAAGTATCATTTAAAAGTGCTACTAATGCTTCTGCTAAGTGTCTCATGTCAAAAGAAGAGGAGTCCACCCTTTGGCACCGGAGGCTAGCACATGTTAACATGAAGAATATCCGGAAGTTAGCCAACAAGGGATTAGTTCGTGGCTTACCAAGCATCAAATATGAGAAAGACAAACTTTGTGATGCATGTCAAATGGGTAAGCAAACAAAATCTGCACATAAAGGTAAAAACGTTGTAAGTACTTCAACCGCTTTGGATTTACTTCATATGGATTTGTTTGATTGTAGCACTATCATATCATTGAATGGAAGTAGATATTGCTTGTGTTATCATTGATGATTTTACTAGATATACATTGACTTATTTTCTTAAATATAAGGACCAAACCTTAGATGTTTTCATTTCTTTTTGTAGAAGAGTTGAAAATGAAAAATCATCAACAATTAAGACAATTAGAAGTGATCATGAAGGTGAATTTCAAAACCAACGGTTTTTAGAATTTTGTCAAGATAGAGGGTATAGACATGAGTTCTCCACGCCTAGAACACCACAACAAAATGGTGTTGTAGAGAGGAAGAATCATGTTCTACAAGAAGCTGCACGAAGCATGCTCAATGAGTACTCACTACCGAGTTACTTATGGGCTGAAGCTGTAAACACGGCTTGCTACGTGCAAAATCGATGTTCTAATACATAGATTCTTAGGTAAGACTCCCCATGAACTTTGGTTTGGAAAACCACCTACTGTTAAACACTTTAGGGTGTTTGGTTGTAAGGTGTTCCATCCTAAACACCAAGGACCATCTTCGAAAGTTCACGGCAAAGGCTGATGAAGGAATACTGGTCGGGTACTCCCTAGTTAGCAAAGCCTATCGAGTCTATAACAAGAAATCTAAATTGGTTGAAGAATCTTCTGATGTTGTCTTTGAAGAAATTCCAAAAGCCAATGAACAACCAGAAGATGAAGTTCAATTTGAATTTAGGAGACTAAGTTTAAATGAGAGTCCAAATGGTGTTGATGGTGATGAATCCGATGACGGTGAGCCTAGACAACCCATAGATCAGCCGGATCCTGAGACTGAGCTTGTGTCTAGTGAACCTATTCAAGAAGCACCACCAACACCTAGGCAAACTAGACTAGTCTCTAGTCATCCCCAAAGCCAAATTGTTGAAGACATCCATCATGGGGTTAGAACTAGATCATTCTTTAGAAATGAGGCTAATGAAGTTGCTTTAATTTCCGAAATTGAACCTAGAAAAATTGATGAAGCATTAAATGATCTCGATTGGATCATTGCGATGCAAGATGAACTAGGTCAATTTGAAAGGAGTCAAGTTTGGGACTTGGTCCCTAGACCTAAGAAGACCACCATCATTGGAACCAAATGGGTCTTCAAAAATAAATTAAACCATAAGGGAGAAATCATAAAAAACAAGGCACGTTTAGTAGCCAAGGGCTATAGTCAAGTTGAAGGCCTTGATTATGATGAAACTTATGCTCCCGTGGCACGATTAGAGTCCATCCGATTGATGCTTGCATTTGCAGCACATCGGGGTTTCAAGTTATATCAAATGGATGTTAAATCAGCCTTTCTAAATGGTTTAATTAGAGAAGAGGTCTATGTTGAACAACCACCGGGATTTGAGAGTACCGAATTCCCAGACCACGTGTTCAAGCTCAAAAAGGCACTTTATGGCCTTAAACAAGC
>JAGFNQ010010569.1:110563-132760 GCA_024364735.1 Boesenbergia rotunda | reverse complement strand
GATGTCAGTCGCAATCTAAACAACAAATTTATTTGTAAAATCAACGATAACCTTCCTCACACAAGAACAAACATATTCCACTTCTATATAAGCCAATAAGCCTTCAACCTCGGTTCCCCTTCAAACAAGTTACCGAAGCTTTCAACAGCATTTCCAAATCGATCCATGGAGAGGAACAGCTCTTTCGGGGACGTCGTGGGCGGACCAGTGGGACTCAGCAACCACGGCGGGTCGTCGACGGCTGTGGCGGGGGAGAATAAGAAGGGCGGCGGCGGCGGCGGCCGGTGGAAGAGCGGAGCAGAGAAGACAAAGGCGGTGGCGTCGTCGGGGTTCAAGAAGGTGAAGGAGGGCACGTCCAGTGGCTTCAATTGGATCAAAAACAAGTACCAGCAGAGGAGGGCTCCAAAACACTAGTTACCTTGTTGTTCATGTTGGTTTATGGCTTTTGCATCGTTTTAATTAATTTAAAGCATGTTTTAGGTTTATCTGTACATTTCTTTTAGGGCGGATGTGATATGTGATTATATTTACATTATTATTATTTGATAGTAAACAAGTATAGGATTTTGGAATTTAAGAAGTGATTTATCTAGGGAAACCCGGACAGGTAATAGCCTCTTCCATGTGACACAAAAGATGATATTATTCACCTCAAGTAGTTTAGTATCGTTGGTCTCATGACTAGATACAGACATGTAAATCAGATACTGAATAGACTCACATGTGGGAGACATTTAATTTCCACGATTTCGTCTTGATTCAACCTAGCCTCTTGCTATAAATATGTCATATGTTTACCAGCTCGGCTACGTCCTGGGAACAAGTAATACCTCTTCCATGCACGTACCCACACGGGGAGGATGCCCTCCACGGGTCTCGCACGATCTAGCTCTCCCAATTTTGCTTGTGTACAACAACTTCCCTACATAGAGGGATCCTTATTAAGTCGGTCCACTTTGATTTCGATCTCCGACAACTCCTTACGAATGCAGTCATCGTATACTGTAGCTCAAAACCGCTTTGAGCGAGGCAACCTACACCGAATACTACACCTAGTCAACAGCCTGACTGTGTTAGGCGTATGACTCCGCTACTGCCTCTCTTGGTGGCCTACCTCTTTCCACCCAATCAGTCGACTCCCGACTCTCTGCAAGTGTGGTTGCTTACGAAGCCCGCACGGTAGACTACATGATCGTGTGTCGGTACACGCTAATGTTCTCTTCCGTCGGCTATATAAGAGTAGACGACGATAAGTATTAAAGGTACAATTTTCTTTCGTGTGTACAAGTCACTCTTCTCTCTTGAGCTATGTAGCTATCTCTATGCAAAAAAACATTTAAAAATACAATGGAAATTTGAGATTCCATCGAGCGATCAATGCAAAGAAAAACTAGTACGAAGTTCGATCTATCTAAGGTTTATACCTTTTGTGCGCCCCTTCGCTTATCCCGCTCGTCCTCGGTTCGCCGATCTTTTACACGTTCAAGTGTCCGTGCCTTTAGAAGTATCCACACAGACATGATCTTGGCTTCGGAGAAGAATCACCTTAGTTGTGCTAGTAACTTTGGGATGATTCACAAAGCACAAAACCACCAAGAAGGAATTTCGGCCAAGAGGAGAGGAAGAGGAAGAAGGGAAGCAAATGACATTTACTCTCATGTCATTTTCGAAAATGGCTTATATTCTTCTCATGAATAAGAAGGGATTTTGTCCCTTGATCTTCTCATCACATTAAAATCACATTAAAGTCAATAAACACAATTAAGCATATATTTTTCATTTTTGGTTATTTAACTTCTCTTCATCCAATGAAGAGAAACTCTTCATCTTTGTCTAATAATAAATTTATTTATCATTTAATGAATTATTATCCCATCAAATTGGTTGAGTATAATTTTTAATGAGTCTAACTCGGATTAGACCCAATTTCATAATTCAATTGAATTCATTTGAGTTCAACTCAATTAATCTAATTCAGATCACATTTTAGTCAAACTAAAATCAGTCAATAAATCTTCGAAGCATCATGTGCTTTGTGTGGGACCCAATAGGTTCTCATAACATTGACAATGTGTCTAAACCGCTTTAGACACATAAAACAATAAGCGACATCTAACAATGCATCATTCAGTAGTCGATCCAAGGGGGTGCGAGGGTGTGCTCAAGCACCCCCTTATTTTCAAAAGTTAGGCTAATATACAACTTTTATATTAAAAAAATTAAAGGCTATAATTATGATTTTTCAAATTTATTAGATTTTTTACAAAATTACAATAATAAACCCCTTAATTTATTAGATTAAGGGGTTGTATATCGCACTCGATTAACGACAACTTTGGATGTTACACACATTCTTTTGAAACAAGATTTGCCTTTCCATAGAGATGATGAGTCATCGAGTTCCTCAAATAAAGGTAATTTTCTTGAATTGATTGAGTGGTATACCCAAAAAAATGACGAGGTTGCCAAGACAATGAATGAGAATGCCCCTGGAAACAATCAAATGAAGTCTCCAACAATTCAAAAGGATTTAACACAGGCTTGCATTGCTGAAGTCACAAATGTCATTCTTGATGATATAAGAGACAACATATTTTCTCTTATGGTTGATGAGTGTTGAGACAATTCAATCAAAGAGCAAATGGGAGTTGTTTTAAGATACGTGAACAAATATAGATGTGTCATTGAAAGATTTCTTGCTATTGTACATGTGTCTGATACTTCTGCTATTTCTTTGAAGAAGGCTATTGATGAATTGTTTGCAACATATAAGTTGTCATTATCAAGATTGAGAGGACAAGGATACGATAAGGCTTCAAATATGCGAGGTGAGTATAATGGATTGAAGGCTCTCATATTAAAGGAAAATTCATCTGCAAGGTATGCCAATTGTTTTGCTCACCAACTTCAACTAGTTGTTGTTGCAATTGCAGTTGCTAAAAGCAATCGAATTGTGAGTGATTTCTTCCAATATGTTACTATGATTGTGAATATTACGGGTGCTTCATGTAAAAGAAAAGACAAGTTTAGACAACTTAACATGATAGACTTGTAGAAATGTTTGGAAAAAGGAAATATTGTTAGCGGTAAAAGAAAAAAAATTAGGAAATCAGTTTAAAATGACTAGGGGATACTTGTTGGGGTTCACATTACAGACTATTGTCCGTTTGATGTCTACATGGACTTCTGTTTTACAAGTGCTTGAAAATGTGTATGATGATGGTACTAATGATGGCAATAGTGGTATGGCCGCCAATTTGATTGATAAGATGGAGAGTTATGAATTTGTGTTTGTGATGCATTTGATGAAGTCTTTATTGGGAATCACAAATGAAGTATCTCTTGCCTTATAACAAAAGGATCCAAACATTGTACTGGCTGTTAGTTTGATCAAGACGATGAAAGTTCGATTGCAAAAATTAAGAGAGGAAGGCTAGGGGAATTTTTTAGATCTCATGAACAAATTTTGTAGTAACCATATGATCCTAGTGCCGAATATAAAAGAAAATATGAGAACTCGTGGTCATAATAGACGTAATGGGCAAATGATTACTAATTTTCATCACTATCGTATTAAAATTTTTTGTGAGATATTATTTCTAAATATTTTATTGAATTTTAATTTTCTATTAGTGTTTTTTATTCACTATTTATTGTTACAATATTAGGTTCTTGATATGATGGTTCAAGAGATGAATAATCGTTTTTCAGAATCAAGTATGGAGTTACTTACTTGCATTACTTGCTTAGATCCAAAGGACTCTTTTTCTCAATTTGACATTGGTAAGCCACTTCACCTTGTTGAACTTTATCCGGAGGACTTTTCATTGACTGATTATGTAACACTTGAGGATCAACTTGAGTCTTTCATTCAAAATGTACAAGATGAATTTTCTATGATTGAAGATTTGTGAAGTCTTACTAAAAAGATGGTTGAAACTGACAAGAATATGATTTTTTTTCATTGGTATATCGTTTAATCGAGTTAACATTGGTTTTACCAGTTACAACTACTTCTATTGAAAGTGTTTTTTCTGCGATGAAAATTATCAAGTCTGATTTGCGTAATAGGATGGGAGATGAGTGGATAAATGACAGTTTGGTAGTATATATTGAGAAGGATATTTTTGTCACAATTGAAAAGAAACAAATTTTACAACATTTTCAACAGATGAACACTCGTAGGATACAGTTGCCTCTTCTTGTTTTTATATCCAAACTCGGATCGGGTAATTCCAGTGTCAAGAAATAGTTACTTTATTGGCATACATATACTATTATATCTGTATCATTATCATTATCAATTCAATACTTTTATCTTTTGATTTACTTATTTGATAGCAAGAAATATTTTTTTGGTTCTTAATTTCATTGAGCATCCTTTTAAATTTTTGTCTGGATCCGCCATTGGCATCATTGCTACCCAAGTGAAGAGAAAGTTGAGATCCGACTTAACCTCCATGACTATTATCTCGTATGACTTTGTCCTTTTATCTTCGATATCTAGATTGATCAATGAAACATAGACCATGTCATCCTCGATATCAATCTTTGTGTTTCTTAATCCTCAAGTAGACTCACTCAAGCAATTGAATTCAATATCTCATATTAACTCATTTGAGTATGATCATGCATTTAATAGTCATACTCAATTAAGGGACCAACATATATCACTTCAATCATATGGAAGGGATAGATCCCATCTACATCACTCACATCCCTTCGCATAATTTGTTGCATACCCAATGATCGCCTTTATAGTCCACCCTATTATGGGTAACGTTTACGATACTAATGTACACAATTCCTTATGTAGGGAACCATAATGACTTCAGGTCTAAGTACTATTTATACTAATAGTCACATAAGAAAGTTTATGACACTTATATAACGATCCATGAAACTTTATCATGGCGGTCAATTCAATACACATTCTCTAATATATGTCCATGTGTCAACTTGATATCCCATATTTATAACTTGTGAGATTAAGTCATCAGTTGACCTACATGCTAGTCTAAACACATTAGTATTGTCCTTGAATATTAATATTTGATTAAGAATAGTTAAGAATAGTGTTATTTACATCATTTCACTATCAATTCAACTAATTAATATAATATAGATCAGAACCTATTACCCAAGGACATTATTATACTTATTCATTACCCACAATCATGAAATAAATATAATAATCAAACTTTAACTTTATTAAATAAAATATGTTATAAAATACTCCGTAGATAATTATCTCATAGTTGGCTTTAGGATTAACACTAACAAGCTACTCACCTTATTCTTCTCTTAGGTTCCCACTGATCCCATCTCTCAACTTTGTGTTGACTTGATTGTCGAAGGCCACACTGACTCCCACTAATGCGTGTTGACTCGCAGGGAACCAAGCCCCAACCGGCTAGAGGATGGAGGTCGTCGCAACTCCGAGGAGAAAGTAGAGAAGTAACCAGACCGCATCGAGAAGGACTATGCCAAGCAATATAATTTTTTCTTAATTTTTTTGAAGAAGTATTATTTTTCTTAATTTCAAATATTTGCCATTTATTTAATTTTTTTCTTAAGTGCATCAATTAATATTGATGGCCATTAAGTTTGTGATACACTTTTGACAACACTTAATATCTTATGAAAGTGAAGCTTATGAGTTTCCTCATCTATCTTTATCTTTATTTGTGAATCTTTAAGATTTATCTTGTTATATTACTTTTTATATGTATGTTTAGTGCACTTCTAAATTGTATTATCTCATAAATTTTCTATTAAGATTTATTTATCTAATTTATAATTTGGATAATTTATTTATATATATATATATATATATATATATATAATATATATATATATATATTATTTATTTATTTATTTATTTAGAAACATGATTGAGAATTTACTCTCAAATGGTGGAGATTGAATGAAACAAACATATAGGTAGAATTAAATTTCTTTCCCTCTTGGTAAACTAAAAGAATCTAACAAATTAATTTTCTTTCTTTCCTTCTTCTCGCATAATAGATTTATAAATATTAGAAATGGGAAGGACTTAACGGCTATATCAAAATTGGCAGGCCGTCTAATGGAAAGGCTATTTAAAAATAAACCCCTAATTAAATGAAATTTGCAAGTAAGTGCATAAATGGAACATGATGTTGTACTTCTTCTCCCTCAACGTCGCCCCTCTGTTGCTTCTGCTCGGACTACTTGTCCTTTCTTCCAAGGAATGGAAGTTCTTGTAGCCTTCCGACCTTCTCATGGTTATAAAATTTTGATTTTTATGCGCTGTGGAAGGATGTCGAGAAGTATTTGAATTAGCAGAAAGCTGGGGTTTTTATGTGCTTGGCCTCGCCATTGTAATCTCATGGTTCGCTGTTAAGACAAAGCTCGATATTATCAAATTGCTGCTGAGATGGATTCTGGAGAGGGTTCCTGGATCCCAAGTGGCTTATTGATCCCAGGTTGCTCTTCGTCAGCGCAAAGATCGGGGAGGGTGGTCATGCTAAAGTGTACTCGGGGAAGTGAGTTTCTTTGATTGTTCTTGACCAATTGTTCATTCTTTTCTTGAATTGGTTTTGCTCTTCTTGGCTGCAGGTACAAGAATCAAGATGTTGCTGTCAAGGTTTTGCACAATGGATACGGCCCTGAGGAGATGGCGAAGAAAGCGGCAATGTTCATGAGGGAGGTGACTGTACTCGCACGAATTCAGCATAAGAATCTCGTCAAGGTTCAGTCTGTTGATGTTTATCGATTTCCAAAATTTCCCCTTTAATTCCTTTCATTGGATTATGGGTTTTTCATTTGATTCGTATCAATTGCAGTTCGTTGGAGCTGTGAAGGAGCCTGTGATGGTAGTGGTTACCGAGCTTCTCGTTGGAGGTTCTCTGAGAAAATACTTGAGAAACATGAGGCCAAGGAGCTTGGAGCCTGTTGTTGCTGTTGGCTTTGCACTGGATATAGCCCAAGCTATAGAGTGCTTGCATTCTCATGGGATAATTCACCATGATCTGAAGCCTGGTAATATTGAATGATATCTTACTGATATACATGTTCTTCTTGCATGGTTCGTTTGATTCTTGCTGTTGCTCCTTGTTATTGCTGCACATTAGCTACGATCCGGTCTGAGTTCGAGGGATGGGTTGACTCCAGTCAAATGGTATTCTGCTGGGTTGAACTCTGGCTGGTCGTTTCGTGCCAGGTCGTCTTCTGGCGGGTTGTATGTGTTGGATATATTGTAAATGGAAAGGAAGAAAAGGTGTTTCATTGTGAATGGGACTTTAGTCCCATATTAGGAGTTTCTAATGAATGAAAAGAGAGGTGGGGAATAAAAGACTCCATTGTGAATGAGACTTTAGTCCCACATTAGGAGTCTTAAGGTATAATTATTGGTTTAAATTGTTTCACAAACATGCTAGTTGTGAACAAATGCTGGAGGAGAGGCTCTCTCTCACGGTGCGCAAGGGGGGTGCAAATCCAAGGGTGGACTCGTGTGCATGCACGCCTTGCGCGCGTCGAATGCCCGACCGGTCGGGGCAAAATTTGTCCAAGCGGATGAATCAATGTTTTGCCAAATTTTTTGCTCAAATGTATTTGAAGCATTAACTATTGATTAATGCAAAATCAGTAACCCCAAGACGTTTGGATCTGGACGGTTAATTGACAGTAAATGACGATTAATTCGGTCATTGATTACTGCGGGGGTCTGAGCCTATATAAAGAGGTTGTGACCGAGAGAAAAATATATAGAGGATATAGATTATCTTTCATCTCGTTCCTGACCTTCCTTGATAGCGTTCGAGTACTTCTTCAGTTCGCCACAAGCAACAAGTGTTTCGTTGTGCTCGTGGTTCTGCTATTGTATCCTGAGAGACAGACGCTCATTGGAGCCTCGAAGCACCGACAGAGGAGGACAAATCTATTTTAAGGAAACTGCGTTGCGCAGGCCTCAGCAACTCTCCAATTCCGGTTCAGGCAGACCGGTTCGGGAGACCCTGATCGGGAGACGTCCGACTACTGCTCGGGAGACCCTAGTCGGGAGACGTCCGACTCGGGAGATTTCACCTCGGAAATTCTAGGTCGGGAATTTCAGCTCGGGGAGACTACATTCTACATTAAAGGCAGCTCGGGTCACTCAACAGATAAGTTGAAATTTGTGTAATTTCAATTTATTTTTTGTTAACTCTCTGGGAAAAGGAGTATTTCCTCCAACAATCTTGAAACAGACTTCGTTTCTGTTGAGATGGCCACGGAAAAGTGTTGAGGTGAAACAGACTCATCACTAAGCCCCCTCCGCCCTAATTGGGAATGCCCCAATCAACCATGGAGAAAAACCAGAGAAGTTCATTGGGTTGAACTTCAAGAGGTGACAGCAGAAGATGCTCCTCTACCTGACCACGCTCAATCTGGCTCGGTTCTTAACCGAGGACCCTCCCAAGCATGTTGAGGTTGCTGAGGTAGAGGCTTGGACTCATTCTGAGTACCTATGCCGAAACTACATCCTCAACTGCCTGGCTGACTCGCTATATGCTGTGTACAGCACGAAGAGAATGGCTAATGAGCTGTGGGAATCCTTGGACAAGAAATACAAGTCAGAGGATGCAGGGGCTAAGAAATTCATTATGGGTCGATTCCTGGACTACAAGATGGTTGACTCCAAGATAGTGATCAGCCAAGTCCAGGAACTTCAGGTGATCCGACATGAGATCCACTCAGAAGGTATGGTTCTGAGTGAAACCTTCCAGGTAGCAGCCATCATTGAGAAGCTACCTCCCGGCCTGAAGGATTTCAAGAACTACCTGAAGCATAAGCAGAAGGAGATAAATGTGGAAGAACTCGTTGTTAGACTTCGCATCGAAGAAGACAATAAGGGTTCAGAGAGAAATGTGTTCTCTCAGGCTACTGTAAAAGCCAACGTGGTCAAGCACGGACAAAGCTCGAAACGGAAGAATTCAAAATCTTCCAAGATGGGACCTAGAGGAGGCATAACCAAGAAGTTCTCTGGGAAGTGCTACAACTGTGGCAGAGTTGGCCATAAATCTTCGGAATGCAAGAAACCGAAGAAGAAACAGGAGGCCAACCTGAACGAGGGAGCAAAAATGGATGACCTCTGTGTCGTGGTCTCCGAATTGAACTTGGTGGGTTCAAACCCACGGTAATGGTGGATCGATACTGGAGCCACCAGACATGTGTGCTGCAATAAGGAACTACTCCACAATTTTGAAGAAATTAGTGGAGACAAGCTGTTCATGGGGAACTCAGCAACCTTGGACATCATGGGCCAAGGAAAAGTGGTGCTAAGATGATCTCGGGCAAGGACCTCACTCTAATCAATGTGTTGTATGTTCCGGAGATTCGAAAGAATCTAGTGTCCGGATCATTATTAAGCAAGCATAGCTTTCACATTGTGTTTGAGTCAGACAGAGTTGTACTATCGAAAAATGGAATATTTGTGGGAAAGGGCTATGTATCTGATGGGTTATTTAAGCTCAGTGTAATGACTATCAGGCCTAAAATAAATAAAATTGAGAGTTCTTCCACTTATATGCTTGAGTCTTCATGTTTGTGGTATGGTAGACTAGGATATGTGAATTACGATGTGATTCGTAGATTAATAAACATGCAAAGCATACCGACATTTCACCTTGACCCAAAACACAAGTGTGAGACTTGTGTTGAAGCGAAGTTGACAAGGTCATCCTTTCAACATGTTGAAAGACGCAATGAACCACTCGGCCTAATTCACACCGACATATATGACCTAAAAGGTACACCGACATGTGGTGGAATAGGTACTTTATTACTTTTGTAGATGATAACACAAAATACTATTATGTGTATCTTCTCAAAAGCACGGATGAAGCTATAGAGAAATTCGTTCTCTACAAAAATGAGGTTGAAAACCAACTTAATAAGAAGATTAAAGTGGTCTTATTAAGTTGGTTCGAAGTGACCGAGGTGGTGAATATGTATCACCATTCGCTGAGTTGTGTGCTGAACATGAGATCAGTCACGAAACAATAGCTCCTTATTGTTGGGTTGTCCCGGCACATCACAATAAAAACGCAGCGGAAACAAGAACCCACGAGCGATTCATGCGAAAGAAAACTCGTACAAAGCTGTCTATCTAATAGATTTATCTACTGTTTATACCTTTGAAGTGTGCCCTTCGTTTATCCCGCTCGTCCAAGATGCGCCGGATCTCTTGCATGTTCAAATGTCTGTGCCTCTATTCGTATCCACACGGACACAATCTCTCAACTTTGGGAGAACTACCTTAGTCGTGCTAGCAACTTGAGGTAGCTCGAAAACACCAAGAACCTTACAATAAGGTTTCGGCCAAGAGGGAGGAGAGGAAGAAGAGAAGAAGGGAAGAAGGAAACACACCCACTTCATTCAAAATGACTTGACCCCTTTTATATTCATCTCATGAATACCAAGAGTCATTTGTCTTTTTGCCTTCCCTTCATTAAAGCCAATAAAGAACGCATCTTTCCATGTGACTCTTCACCTTCTCTTCATCTAATGAAGAAAGACCTTTTCTCTTTCCTGCATGCGATTCCGACCGGGCCTCTCGAGATTCTGACTAAGTCTCCGACCAAGTCTCCCGAGTGCCTAGCTCCCGACTCCGTTTGCCGAGCTCCGACCCAGTCTGCCGAGTGCCGACCCAGTCTGCAGAGTGTCGACCCAGTCTACCGAGCTCTCAGTTCATACTGCCGAGTGCCGAGCTCCTGACCTGCGCTCCTGAGTTCCCAACTCGAGCTCAGATCTTCCGAGTTCCCGACTCGGGCTCGGACTCCCAGAGTTCTCCAACTCGGACTCGGACTCCCCGAGTTCCCCAACTCAGGCTCGGACTCCCAGAGTTCTCCAACTCGGACTCGGACTCCCCGAGTTCCCCAACTCAGGCTCGGACTCCCAGAGTTCTCCAACTCGGACTCGGACTCCCCGAGTTCCCCAACTCGGGCTCGGACTCCCAGAGTTCTCCAACTCGGGCTCGGACTCCCAGAGTTCTCCAACTCGGGCTTGGAGTCCAAGAGTTCTCCAACTCGGGCTCGGACTCCCAGAGTTCTCCAACTCGGGCTCGCGAACTGACCTCCCGAGTTCCCAACTCGGGTTCAGGTCTGCCGATCAGATTTCCCAAAGCATTGTGTCCTTTGTGTGTGACCCAATAGGTTCTCGTGACGTTGGCAATGTGCCTAAACACTTTAGACACATAAACAATGAGTGGCATCTAGCAATGCTTCATTGCTACCCAAGTAACAATTAAAGTCGAGATCCGACTAAACTTCCGTGACTATGATAATGTATGACCTTGTTCTTCTATCCTTGATATCTAGATTGACCAATGAGGCATAGACCGTGTCATCCTCAATCAATCTTATGTTTCTCGATTCCCGAGTAGACTCACTCAAACAAATAAGCTCAATATCTCATATTGACTCATTTGAGCATGACCATGCGTTTCAGTAGTCCTACTCGATCAAGGGGTCCACAGATATCACTCCCGCCATATGGGAGGGATAGATCTCATCTACATCACTCACATCCCTCCGCATAATTCATTACATACTCAGTGATCGCCTTTATAGTCCACCCTATTACGGGTGACGTTTGACGATACCAAAGTACATAACTCCTTATGTAGGGAACCGTAGTGACTTCAGGTCTAAGGACTATTCATACCAATAGTCACATGAGAAAGTTTATGACACTCATATGACAATCTATGAAACTTTCTCATGGCGGGTCATTCAGTACACATTCTCCAATGTATACCCATGTGTCAACTTGATATCACATATCCATGACTTGTGAGCTCAAGTCATCAGTTGACCTACATGCTAGTCTCCATGCATCAATATTGTCCCTGAATAATTGATGCTTGACTAGAAATAATTTAGGGTAGTGTTCTCTATATTATCTCACTATTGATTCAACCAATCGATATAATGTAGATAAGAACCTACTACACAAGGGCATTATTATACTTAGTCATTCGGCACAGAATACAAAGTAAGTATAATAACCAAACATGCCTTTATTAATAATAGAATATGATACAAAATGCCCCTAGTCAATCATCACATAATTGGCTCTAGGGCTCCTACTAACACTTATACCCCTCAGCGGGATGGGATTACTGAGTGAAAGAATTGAATTCTTAAGGAGATGATGAATGCTCTTCTATTGAGCTCTGGACTGCCAGACTCCATATGGGGGGAGGCTATGATAACAACAAATTACCTTTTAATAAGGTCCCTCGGAAGAAAATAGATAAGAGCCCTTATGAGTTGTGGAATGGATGACGACCATCCTACAAATACTTGCGAGTGTGGGGGTGTCTTACCAAAGTTTTGGTGCCTAATCCGAAAAGGATTAAGATAGGATCAAAAACTATTGATTGTATATTTATCGAATATGTACATAATAGCAGTGTGTATCGATTTTGTGTTTATGAGTCACAATTACCGGATATACACAAGAACTCGATAATAGAATCGAGAAATGTCTCATTCTTCGAGCATGTGTTTCCATATAAGACCCGAGAGGATGCTAGCTCCTTAAAATGGGTGGAGAAAATAGCAGAGAAAGAAAAAGAGGATGATGAACCAATTGAGGTTGCGCTAAGGCGAAGTAAGAGAGCTTGGGTGGAAAAATATTATGGAACAGATTTTATCACTTTCATACTGGAAGGTCAGCCCCAAAGCTACTCAGAAGTAGTAAACTCTTCTGAGGGACCTCACTGGAAAGAGACAATTGCATCTGAGATAGAATCTATCTTGCAAAATCACACTTGTGAACCTTCCTCTGGGGAGTAAACCATTAGGTTGCAAGTGGATCTTCAAGAAGAAGATAAAATCAGATTGCACAATTGACAAGTATAAGGCAAGGTTGGTAATTAAAGATTACCGACAACGAGAGGGCCTTGATTACTTTGATACGTATTCTCCGGTGTCGAGAATAACTTCCATTAGAGTGTTGTTGGCTATTGCTGCTCTATGGAACTTGGAAATACATTAGATGGATGTAAAGACAACCTTTCTAAATGGAAATTTAGAAGAGGAAATTTATATGGAGCAACCTGAGGGATTTTCTGTGCTAAGACAGAATAACCAGGTTTGCAAATTGGTGAAGTTTTTATACGACTTGAAACAAGCTATAAAGCAGTGGCATGAGAAATTTGATAATGTCATACGAGAAGGTAGATTCAAACTCAATGAATGTGATAAACGTGCCTACACGAAAGCCACAGAAGATGATTTTGTCATCTTGTGCTTATATGTAGATGACATACTTATCATTGGGAGTAATAATAAGATGATCAAATCCACTAAAGACATATTGAACTCAAGATTTAACATGAAAGACATGGGCCTAGCTGATGTGATTCTAGGAATAAAAATTCTTAGAACAGCTGAAGGACTTGTTCTTAGTCAGTCCCATTACGTGGACAAGATTCTTGAGAAATTCACCAATGGTGATACTGCATTGGCATGAACACCGATAGACATAAGCCAACATCTATCGAAAAATAGAGGAGGAAGTATCTCTCAGGTAGAGTACACTTGGGTGATTGGATGTCTGATGTACTTGATGAATTGTACAAGACCAGACTTAGCCTACGCAGTAAGCAAACTGAGTAGATACACAAGTAATCCCGGTGTTGAGCACTGGAAAGGGATAACAAGAGTACTGAGGTACTTGAGGTATACTCGTGGAAATGGACTGCACTATATAAGATATCTTGTTGTTATCGAAAGATACAGCGATTCGAGTTGGATATCTGACATAAAGGACTCGAAGTTGACGAGTGGATATGTGCTAACTCTAGGAAGTGCAGTCATTTCATGGAAATCTTCTAAGCAAACCGTAATAAGCAAATCTACGATGGAGTCTGAGTTTGTAGCTCTTGGGAAATGTGGTGAAAAGCCTGAATGACTACGGTAATTCTTAGAAGATGTACAGAAATGACCGAAACATGTGCCAACAATCTGCATGCATTGTGATAGTCAATCGACAATTGACCGGGCACAAAGTCATCTGTATAATGGTAAGTCTAGATATATACGTCGGAGACACAATACCATTAGACAACTACTCTCAACTGGAGTTATCACTGTTGACTATGTGAAGTCAAAGGATAACTTAGCGAATCCGCTAACCAAAGGGTTAATCGAGAGTTAGTTGCAAGCTCATTAAGAAGGATGGGTTGATGCCGATAGAAAATGTTGGTGCAAAAGAAACTCAACCTATACAAACTGGAGATCCCAAGAACTAGTTTCAAAGGGACAACCTAACTGCACTGACAAAGGTGTTCACTGTGAGGGAACGACCCTTAGAAACAATGAAGAATTGAGGTTAAGCATACGACTTTTAATGATTCAATAGAGATATGTGGAAAACTCTTAAGAGATCACCTATGTGAGAAAGAAGTGTGGTCGCTTCGAAGAGAATTGAAGGCACAATTCTTAGAACTTCTCGCAGAATCAGACGTGTTGATGGCCAAAAATGAATACACTCATGAGAACTGAGGTGTATGAGGGAGAGTCCTGGGTGAGATGTGTTAGTGATATGAGAGAAGTGTCCTAAGGCAATCGCCTTATGATTGTAAACATTTATATCAATAAATGATAATTCACTATTTGAGTATACATGCTTGTGTATTGGATTGGGATCTTAAACTCATCTACTGAATGTCCGCAATATAACTCACAGCATAAGAGAATTTGTGATGGGATCACAACTAGTGATTATCTCTAAATGCGCAAATGTGAAGTATTGAAAATATCCCTAGTCGATGAATTGATGAATACGGACACTATCAATTCTGTTGAGACTAGCATGGGTTATTCTCTAATCAGCTGATTCTCACTGGCTGGTGACATTGGGATGTCCGGAGATAAACATGTATGCTAGTTAAGGGAACTAGTTCATTGGAGTGACTAGCTGTAAGACTTCATATGGTAATCTATATAGATATGTAAATGAAGTTCTTACTGCGGCTTAAGTGCGATGTTCCTTTGACTTGCGGTGTTCAAGTCATCTTGGTCATGGTGACTTATACTTTAACATCTTAAGCAAGCATCTCCAAGGAGGTGTGGACCCAGGATGATTGGGTATAAGCCGAAGTGCCCGAAGATGTTTGAACAGCCTACAAAGGATTCACCACTCCTTGCGAGGAGATGTATACCCAGGCCTATCGTCGGATTGTTACTCAAAACCTCTAGCCAGAGTATATCATGTTTGGAGTACAAGTCTCTAAAATACATGAGAGTAACTAGAAATCCAAAGGACGAGAAAGACATTACTTGGGCTAGGTGTGACGTAGTCAGCCTAGTGGGGACTGACACAAATAGAACGTGTCCTGAACCAAGTGGGTATAAGATGGTGAAGGGAATGGGGCACGATTCATTAGAGCTGCTGAAGGGTTTCAGAATAATTTCTTCTGAGGTCAAACCGTTGATCTTTCGATTAATTAGGGATCATGATGTACTACTAGGTGTCACTCATGATCGTTCTATAATTTGTTGATTATAGACGGCCAACATAAATCGAAAGCCTATTTAGTCACACGCACTACGAGTAATCCGAGGGATTTAAAACGAGTTAAAAATTAGATTTTCCGATCAAGAGAAATAAGTCGAATCTGAGTTAATCAGAGGCGCAATGGAAGCTAAAAATGGCTAAGTCTTTTGAAGGCTTTTTGGGCGAATTAAATGAGTTTAATTCGCGTTGGTTTGGCTTGGTTTGGGTCGGCCAAAGAGGGTGCCAACCCTCCTTGGTTGGCCCGCCACTTATTGGGGAGAAAACCAATTAATTTTGGTTTAATTAATAAAGTAAATCTAGCGCGATTTATTTTATAAATTATGGATAAATAAATTTGTATAAAGAAATTTATATAAATAAATTTATAGAAATTTATTCCTTTTATGGAAGTTAAAATAATCCATGAATTGGTTTATTTTAATTTTATAAAATCAATTATGAATTGATTTTTCCATAATAAGAAAGATTATAAATTTCTTATAAAATTTATTCCATAATAAAAGGAGAGATTAATTAGTTTTATTATAAAGTTAGTTATAATAAAACTTGGTTTAAACGGAATAATTCATAAGAGAATTTATAGGATAAATTTCTTATGATAATTAATTAGTTTTATTATAAAGTTAGTTATAATAAAATTCATAAGAGAATTTATAGGATAAATTTCTTATGATAACTAATTAGTTTTATTATAAAGTTAGTTATAATAAAACTTGGTTTAAACGGAATAATTCATAAGAGAATTTATAGGATAAATTTCTTATGATAACTAATTCCGTTAATTCCGTTAATTCGGTTAAGAGGAGACTTGGCAAGGGAGAAGCAACTATATAAGGAACCATAGGCAAGTCTTGGATTCCTAAGATTTGGATAATCGAAATAGAGCTAACCTCTCCCTCTCTCTCTTCTATTCTTTTCTCTCCTTCCCTTCTCTTCCCTTAGGGCCGGCGCCCACTCTTGGAGTCTTAGGGTCGGCGCTCACTTGGAGGCTTAGGGCCGGCGCAATCTCTACCCAACCAAAGGTTGCCGTGAGCTTCAAGAAGAAGGAGAACCCGAACAAGAAGAAGAAGAAGCGGATAGCGACTCCTCTCTTCCCGGAATTTGGATTCCGCTTCTTGTTGGTTAGTTTCCTAATTCCTCTCTTGATCTTCTTTGTTGTGCCTATAGAGAATCTAGTAGTTCTCGTCGGCACAAAACTCGTGACTTTGCGAAGTCATCCCGAAGAGAACTCGGCGTGGACGCGAATAGAGGCGAAGCTTCCAAGGGACGCTACGGTTGGATCTCGTCCCTTTCTTCGAGTTACGCGAGGTATAAAAGTAAATTAGTTTACTTTTCCGCAAAGTTTTATTTTATGATTATGTCAACACACCATAAGATTGCATGCTAGATACGAAGTTAAAATAATTTAGGAAATTATTTTATGCAAATTCTTCCGCTGCACGTAAAAATTTAAAATTTTATGAACTCGTATCCTTGTCGACATGCACCCGGTCCCAACAGTGGTATCAGAGCCGGTTAGTGTTCGACTTAATCATATAATTGTTTTGTGGAAAACTTTGTCATGATCTCAATTTCGGAAAAAATTTTCAATTATGGAAAATTTCAAATTATAATAAATTTTAGATTTAGGAATTTCAATGTTTGGAAATCCTCATGAAATTTCGCAAACGTTTGAAATTTTCTATTTTCTGAAATTTTTTAATAATTTCGAAAACTTCCCATCTTTGGAAACTTTCCAATTTTGGAAATTTTTCTATTTTGAAATTTTCCAATTTTTGGAAATATGTAAGTTTTCTTTGTACTGGAAACTTACAATTATTCTGAAAACCTAATTTTGAAATCTCGCAATTTTGGGCACTTTCTTTTAAGAAAGTCTAGACAAATTCATGGACAGTTAATTGACAATTAAATTTGAATTGGTTTTTAAATTGACAACAAAATTCTTTATTTTGGATTGAGCCTCGGGGAGCCGTCCAATTTAAAGTTAGTTGTTGTAATTTAATTTCCCAATTTTAATTGAAATTGTCATGTTTGATTTGGATTGAGCCTCGGGGAGCCGTCCAATTGGATTTACAACACATTACTTTTCTTTGGGTATCTGAGCCTCGGGGAGCCACCCTTAGAAAATAGTTTGTTGTAATTAATTAAATCCATGAATAAAATATGTTTAAGAGGTGATGCTCTTACATATTGTTGTCTCTAAAATTAATTAGGAAAATGGTTTCCTATAGAGTTTCTTAAATGAGATTTTCATGAAAATAATATGTAGTTGAATTAAGGGATTTGTCTCTTAATTTAATAAGATTTGATTTAGAGAAATCAAAGTCTTGAACATATTATTTCCGAAATTAATTATGACAATTTAGGAAATTGTTTCCCAAAACAATTCCTTTAATTAAGTATGAAATTGGAATTAGGAAATCCAGTTCCTAATTCAATTAATGAGACTTGATAACTTAAGTCACATACATACTTAATTAAGGAAATCGTTAGTCATGACATAATTCTATGTCATGAATGTGCTTAGAAAAGAAAGGATGAGACCCAAAACCCCTTACAAAATATTAAGGCCAACACCTTCCATTAATATAGTTAGAATCGGAGTTTTGTTTCTCGTTTGGGTTGATGGACACATCCATGCCCGACTTGAACCTCAACATGTTCAAACCATGGAATTAGTTTATGAATAATATAGTTGGAGTCAGAGGTCAATCATTAGTTTTGGTTGTTGGACACATCCAAGCCTGACTAAGCGGTTGAATGAGCTCCAACCATATCAAAACTATTTCTTGATTAATGGGTCAGCCTTAAGCTTGGAGCATCGATTTGTTGTGCCACAGCCAAGGTCGATGCAAAGAGAGGTGCAGTTGGGTGCTATGTATAAAGTTGCATACTTGTTAATGAGTTAACAACCCAATGATTTATGCAAACATTCAATCAGTTGATAGCATAAAGTGATAGTTACACATATGTGATGTGTAATCGGTATAATTACCTACCTTCATAGCTAAGAAAAACTTGATGGCCACAGCCATGGTTGTTCTTATCTATGGTTGGATATCAACCTATTTGGAGATGTTCCTACGATCTCCCGAATTGATAATAAGGGTGACTCAATTCGTAAAATAAATAGGATTTAATTTATGTATGATGATACATTCATTAATCATTCTTCTCACATAAGCTCAATTTGTATTTCTAGGATAATCACTCGATCATGTCTTCTCTAAATTTGCGTTCCATTTTGGACACCAATAAACTAACTGGGCCAAACTTTATGGACTGGCTTCGAAACCTGAGGATAGTCCTCGAGGGAGAGAAGCTTGCTTATGTCCTTGAAGAACAACTTCCCAACCGTCCTCCTGAAAATGCAACTCCAGACCAGTTTCCTGAGTTGCTTAACCTGCTGAAGACTGTAGAGCCTTCTGTGAAGCAGGATCAAAAGACGGTACTGTTAGTTGGTTCCTTGAAGAAAGGTTCTAAGAGGAAGGCCAAAGAACAGAATAAGGGAAAGAAGAAAAAGGCCAAAAAAAAAGGACTGAAAATACCCTAAACGGCACTTGCCATCACTGTGGCAAGGAGAGTCACTGGCGAAGAAACTGCAAGGTTTATCTTGAGTCCTTGAAAGAGAAGGCATCCAATGCCCCATCCACTTCAAGTATCTTCGTTATTGAATGTCACTCTATTTCCTCAAACACATGGGTACTTGATACTGGGTGTAGCTCACATATATGTAATGACATACAAGGGCTAAGGAATAGAAGAAGACTCGTCAAGGGAGAAGCGAATTTGCGAGTTGGAAACGGAGCAAAGATTGCTGCTGTTGCCATCGGAACATATTTGCTAAAGCTCCCTACAGGACGTGTCTTAGAATTGGATAATTGTTATTTTGTTCCTTCGTTAATAAAGAACATTGTATCTATTTCATGTTTGAATGAAAAGGGTTATCATTTAACTTTTAGTAACAATTGTTGTTACATAACTTTAAATGACGTTCTTTATGGGAATGGAACTTTGTGCAATGGTATCTACACGTTAGATTTATCCAGTGACGTTTTCAATATCGAAGTTAGCAACAAACGTGCTCGAATAGATAATCGAATAGACTCCTACACTTGGCATTGTCGTCTTGGCCATGTAAGTAAGAAACGCATGACCCAATTACACCGATGTGGAATTCTGGAATCATTTGAACCCGGTTCATTTGATACATGCGAATCATGCTTAAAAGGCAAGATGAACAAATTACCCTTTTCCGAAAAAGGTAATCCAGTGGGAGAATTGCTTGGTCTAATATATACTGATGTATGTGGACCAATGTCAACTCTTGCACAAGGAGGCTATAGCTACTTCATCACCTTTATCGATGATCACTCACGATTCGGGTACGTGTTCTTGATGAAACACAAATCTGAAGCCTTTGAGAAATTCAAAGAGTTCAGAAATGAAGTAGAGAAATAGCTTGGCAAAAGTATTAAAATACTTCGATCCGATCGGGGTGGTGAATACTTAAGTCAAGATTTTCAAGATTATCTTAGGGACAATGGGATATTATCCCAATGGACTCCGCCGTATACACCACAGCATAATGGTGTATCTGAGAGGCGCAACCGAACCTTGATGGACATGGTTAGGTCAATGATGAATCATGCAACTCTTCCAAAATCCTTTTGGGGCTATGCACTTAAGACAGCTGTTTACTTGCTAAACAGAGTCCCGACCAAGGTAGTCTCTACTACTCCATATGAGACATGGAATAGTAAGAAACCCCACTTAACTCACCTTAAGATATGGGGTTGTCCTGCTTATGTGAAGCGGATTGTATCAGACAAATTGGATGCTAAGTCTGATAAATGTCTATTTATTGGATACCCTAAGGAAACGAAGGGTTACCAATTCTATCATCCCTTGGAACAAAAGGTGTTTGTTTCAAGGCATGCTGTATTTCTGGAAAAAGAATTTCTTTTACAAGAAAACAGTGGGAGTGGCATTGAACTTGATGAAGTTCAAGAAACTCCAATAGACATTACAGAGACACCTAGTCTAGACCCACAACCAATAACTCATAATGATGAGCTATCAGTTGAACCTAAAACTACACCACCTCTTCGTAGATCTGATAGGACACGCAATATTCCAGAGAGATACGGATTTCTCGTAAGTGAATCGAACGACGTGTTACTCATAAGCGATGACGAACCTATCAGTTATGAAGATGTTCTGAAAAGTTCAGAAAGGGACAAATGGCTTGAGGCCATGAAGTCGGAAATGGATTCCATGTACGAAAACCAAGTATGGGACTTGGTTAAACCACCTGAAGGGATTAAGCCCATAGGGTGCAAGTGGGTTTTCAAGAAGAAAACCGACATGGAAGGTAATGTTGTTACCTTTAAGGCTAGATTAGTGGCAAAAGGATATCGTCAGAAGCAAGGAATTGATTATGACGAAACCTATTCGCCAGTAGCTATGCTTAAATCCATTCGGATGCTCCTAGCCATAGCAGCTCATTATGATTATGAGATATGGCAAATGGATGTGAAAACAGCTTTCCTTAACGGAAACCTGCTTGAGGATGTATACATGATACAACCTGAAGGTTTCACATCGGTTGATAAAACCAAAGTATGCAAGCTTCGACGATCCATATATGGACTGAAGCAAGCATCTAGGAGCTGGAACATCCGTTTTGATGAGACAATCAAAAGAGTTTGATTTCTCACAAAATCCTGACGAACCTTGTGTGTACAAGAAGGTTAGTGGGAGTGCAGTCGTATTCCTAGTATTATATGTCGATGACATCTTACTTATAGGAAACGATATATCAGTCTTACAGACAGTTAAAATTTGGTTGTCCAAAACTTTCTCCATGAAAGACCTGGGAGAAGCAACCTATATCCTTGGATTAGAATCTATAGAGATAGATCAAAACGGTTGCTTGGTCTTTCGCAGTCTACATATATAGACCGAGTGCTAAAAAGGTTTAGCATGTCGGAATCCAAGAAAGGTTACCTTCCCATCAGGCATGGGATCAACCTTTCAAAGTCTATGTGTCCGCGCACAGAAGATAGAGGATTTGCATGAACAAGATTCCTATGCATCCGCGATAGGATCTATCATGTATGCTATGTTATGTACTAGGCCGATGTATCGTATGCTTTGAGCGTCACAAGCAGATACCAGTCGGATCCAGGAATGGATCATTGGGCGGCTGTCAAGACAATCCTTAAGTACTTAAGAAGAACTAAGGATGTGTTCCTAATATATGGAGAAGGAGATATGGTAATACGTGGGTATACAGATGCCAGTTTCCAGACAGAAAAGGATGACTCCTAATCTCAGTCTGGATACGAATTTACTTTGAATGGAGGCGCAGTAAGTTGGAAAAGTTCCAAACAAGACACCGAAGCAGATTCCACCACGGAAGCGGAATATATCGCAGCTTCGGAAGCAACAAAGGAAGCAGTCTGGATCAAGAAATTCGTCTCCGAACTCGGCGTGGTTCCAACCATTGATGATGCAGTGCCGGTTTACTGCGACAACAATGGAGCTATTGCACAAGCAAAGAACCAAGGTCTCATCAGCGATCCAAACACGTGCTTCGCCGCTATCATCTGATCAGAGAGATTATAAGTAGGAATGACATACAAA
>JAGFNQ010010569.1:36673-96999 GCA_024364735.1 Boesenbergia rotunda | reverse complement strand
ATTCGTTATTGAATGTCACTCTATTTCCTCAAACACATGGGGTACTTGATACTGGGTGTAGCTCACATATATGTAATGACATACAAGGGCTAAGGAATAGAAGAAGACTCGTCAAGGGAGAAGCGAATTTGCGAGTTGGAAACGGAGCAAAGATTGCTGCTGTTGCCATCGGAACATATTTGCTAAAGCTCCCTACAGGACGTGTCTTAGAATTGGATAATTGTTATTTTGTTCCTTCGTTAATAAAGAACATTGTATCTATTTCATGTTTGAATGAAAAGGGTTATCATTTAACTTTTAGCAACAATTGTTGTTACATAACTTTAAATGACGTTCTTTACGGGAATGGAACTTTGTGCAATGGTATCTACACGTTAGATTTATCCAGTGACGTTTTCAATATCGAAGTTAGCAACAAACGTGCTCGAATAGATAATCGAATAGACTCCTACACTTGGCATTGTCGTCTTGGCCATGTAAGTAAGAAACGCATGACCCAATTACACCGATGTGGAATTCTGGAATCATTTGAACCCGGTTCATTTGATACATGCGAATCATGCTTAAAAGGCAAGATGAACAAATTACCCTTTTCCGAAAAAGGTAATCCAGTGGGAGAATTGCTTGGTCTAATATATACTGATGTATGTGGACCAATGTCAACTCTTGCACAAGGAGGCTATAGCTACTTCATCACCTTTATCGATGATCACTCACGATTCGGGTACGTGTTCTTGATGAAACACAAATCTGAAGCCTTTGAGAAATTCAAAGAGTTCAGAAATGAAGTAGAGAAATAGCTTGGCAAAAGTATTAAAATACTTCGATCCGATCGGGGTGGTGAATACTTAAGTCAAGATTTTCAAGATTATCTTAGGGACAATGGGATATTATCCCAATGGACTCCACCGTATACACCACAGCATAATGGTGTATCTGAGAGGCGCAACCGAACCTTGATGGACATGGTTAGGTCAATGATGAATCATGCAACTCTTCCAAAATCTTTTTGGGGCTATTCACTTAAGACAGCTATTTACTTGCTAAATAGAGTCCCGACCAAGGTAGTCTCTACTACTCCATATGAGACATGGAATAGTAAGAAACCCCACTTAACTCACCTTAAGATATGGGGTTGTCCTGCTTATGTGAAGCGGATTTTATCAGACAAATTGGATGCTAAGTCTGATAAATGTCTATTTATTGGATACCCTAAGGAAACGAAGGGTTACCAATTCTATCATCCCTTGGAACAAAAGGTGTTTGTTTCAAGGCATGCTGTATTTTTGGAAAAGGAATTTCTTTTACAAGAAAACAGTGGGAGTGGCATTGAACTTGATGAAGTTCAAGAAACTCCAATAGACATTACAGAGACATCTAGTCTAGGCCCACAACCAATATCTCATAATGATGAGCTATCAGTTGAACCTAAAACTACATCACCTCTTCGTAGATCTGATAGGACACGCAATATTCTAGAGAGATACGGATTTCTCGTAAGTGAATCGAACGACGTGTTACTCATAAGCGATGACGAACCTATCAGTTATGAAGACGTTCTGAAAAGTTCAGAAAGGGACAAATGGCTTGAGGCCATGAAGTCGGAAATGGATTCCATGTACGAAAACCAAGTATGAGACTTGGTTAAACCACCTGAAGGGATTAAGCCCATAGGGTGCATGTGGGTTTTCAAGAAGAAAACCGACATGGAAGGTAATGTTGTTACCTTTAAGGCTAGATTAGTGGCAAAAGGATATCGTCAGAAGCAAGGAATTGATTATGACGAAACCTATTCGCCAGTAGCTATGCTTAAATCCATTCGGATGCTCCTAGCCATAGCAGCTCATTATGATTATGAGATATGGCAAATGGATGTGAAAACAGCTTTCCTTAACGGAAACCTACTTGAAGATGTATACATGATACAACCTGAAGGTTTCACATCGGTTGATAAAACCAAAGTATGCAAGCTTCGACGATCCATATATGGACTGAAGCAAGCATCTAGGAGCTGGAACATCCGTTTTGATGAGACAATCAAAGAGTTTGATTTCTCACAAAATCCTGACGAACCTTGTGTGTACAAGAAGGTTAGTGGGAGTGCAGTCGTATTCCTAGTATTATATGTCGATGACATCTTACTTATAGGAAACGATATATCAGTCTTACAGACAGTTAAAATTTGGTTGTCCAAAACTTTCTCCATGAAAGACCTGGGAGAAGCAACCTATATCCTTGTGATTAGAATCTATAGAGATAGATCAAAACGGTTGCTTGGTCTTTCGCAGTCTACATATATAGACCGAGTGCTAAAAAGGTTTAGCATGTCGGAATCCAAGAAATGTTACCTTCCCATCAGGCATGGGATCAACCTTTCAAAGTCTATGTGTCCGCGCACAGAAGATAAGAGGATTTGCATGAACAAGATTCCTTATGCATCCGCGATAGGATCTATCATGTATGCTATGTTGTGTACTAGGCCCGATGTATCGTATGCTTTGAGCGTCACAAGCAGATACCAGTCGGATCCAGGAATGGATCATTGGGCGGCTGTCAAGACAATCCTTAAGTACTTGAGAAGAACTAAGGATGTGTTCCTAATATATGGAGAAGGAGATATGGTAATACGTGGGTATACAGATGCCAGTTTCAAGACAGATAAGGATGACTCCAAATCTCAGTCTGGATACGTATTTACTTTGAATGGAGGCGCAGTAAGTTGGAAAAGTTCCAAACAAGACACTATAGCGGATTCCACCACGGAAGCGGAATATATCGCAGCTTCGGAAGCAGCAAAGGAAGCAGTCTGGATCAAGAAGTTCGTCTCCGAACTTGGCGTGGTTCCAACCATTGATGATGCAGTGCCGGTTTACTGCGACAACAATGGAGCTATTGCACAAGCAAAGGAACCAAGGTCTCATCAGCGATCCAAACACGTGCTTCGCCGCTATCATCTGATCAGAGAGATTATAAGTAGGAATGACATACAAATTGAGAAAATTCTAACTAAAAGGAATTTAGCGGATCCTTTAACAAAGGCCTTGCCTCAGAGCAAGTTTGAGGGTCATGTTAGAGCTTGTGGTATTGGATACCGTAGCGATTGGCATTAGGCCAAGTGGGAGTTTGTTAGTGATATTAGAGAAGTGTCTAAGGTAATCGCCTTATGATTGTAAACATTTATATCAATAAATGATAATTCACTATTTGAGTATACATGCTTGTGTATTGGATTGGGATCTTAAACTCATCTACTGAATGTCCGCAATACAACTCACAGCATAAGAGAATTTGTGATGGGATCACAACTAGTGATTATCTCTAAATGCGCAAATGTGAAGTATTGAAAATATCCCTAGTCGATGAATTGATGAATACGGACACTATCAATTCTGTTGAGACTAGCATGGGTTATTCTCTAATCAGCTGATTCTCACTGGCTGGTGACATTGGGATGTCCAGAGATAAACATGTATGCTAGTTAAGGGAACTAGTTCATTGGAGTGACTAGCTGTAAGACTTCATATGGTAATCTATATAGATATGTCAATGAAGTTCTTACTGCGGCTTAAGTGCGATGTTCCTTTGACTTGCGGTGTTCAAGTCATCTTGGTCATGGTGACTTATACTTTAACATCTTAAGCAAGCATCTCCAAGGAGGTGTGGACCCAGGATGATTGGGTATAAGCCGAAGTGCCCGAAGATGTTTGAACAGCCTACAAAGGATTCACCACTCCTTGCGAGAAGATGTATACCCAGGCCTATCGTCGGATTGTTACTCAAAACCTCTGGCCAGAGTATATCATGTTTGGAGTACGAGTCTCTAAAATACATGAGAGTAACTAGAAATCCAAAGGACGAGAAAGACATTACTTGGGCTAGGTGTGACGTAGTCAGCCTAGTGGGGACTGACACAAATAGACCGTGTCCTGAACCAAGTGGGTATAAGATGGTGAAGGGAATGGGGCACGATTCATTAGAGCTGCTGAAGGGTTTCAGAATAATTTCTTCTGAGGTCAAATCGTTGATCTTTCGATTAATTGGGGATCATGATGTACTACTAGGTGCCACTCATGATCGTTCTATAATTTGTTGATTATAGACGGCCAACATAAATCGAAAGCCTATTTAGTCACACGCACTACGAGTAATCCGAGGGATTTAAAACGAGTTGAAAATTAGATTTTTCGATCAAGAGAAATAAGTCGAATCTGAGTTAATCAGAGGCGCAATGGAAGCTAAAAATGGCTAAGTCTTTTGAAGGCTTTTTGGGCGAATTAAATGAGTTTAATTCGCGTTGGTTCGGCTCGGTTTGGGCCGGCCAAGGAGGGTGCCAACCCTCCTTGGTTGGCCGGCCACTTATTGGGGAGAAAACCAATTAATTTTGGTTTAATTAATAAAGTAAATCTAGCGTGATTTATTTTATAAATTATGGATAAATAAATTTGTATAAATAAATTTATATAAATAAATTTATAGAAATTTATTCCTTTTATGGAAGTTAAAATAATCCATGAATTGGTTTATTTTAATTTTATAAAATCAATTATGAATTGATTTTTCCATAATAAGAAAGATTATAAATTTCTTATAAAATTTATTCCATAATAAAAGGAGAGATTAATTAGTTTTATTATAAAGTTAGTTATAATAAAACTTGGTTTAAACGGAATAATTCATAAGAGAATTTATAGGATAAATTTCTTATGATAATTAATTAGTTTTATTATAAAGTTAGTTATAATAAAATTCATAAGAGAATTTATAGGATAAATTTCTTATGATAATTAATTAGTTTTATTATAAAGTTAGTTATAATAAAACTTGGTTTAAACGGAATAATTCATAAGAGAATTTATAGGATAAATTTCTTATGATAACTAATTCCGTTAATTCCGTTAATTCGGTTAAGAGGAGACTTGGCAAGGGAGAAGCAACTATATAAGGAACCATAGGCAAGTCTTGGATTCCTAAGATTTGGATAATCGAAATAGAGCTAACCTCTCCCTCTCTCTCTTCTATTCTTTTCTCTCCTTCCCTTCTCTTCCCTTAGGGCCGGCGCCCACTATTGGAGTCTTAGGGCCGGCGCTCACTTGGAGGCTTAGGGCCGGCGCAATCTCTACCCAACCAAAGGTTACCGTGAGCTTCAAGAAGAAGGAGAACCCGAACAAGAAGAAGAAGAAGCGGATAGCGACTCCTCTCTTCCCGGAATTTGGATTCCGCTTCTTTTTGGTTAGTTTCCTAATTCCTCTCTTGATCTTCTTTGTTGTGCCTATAGAGAATCTAGTAGTTCTCGTCGGCACAAAACTCGTGACTTTGCGAAGTCATCCCGAAGAGAACTCGGCGTGGACGCGAATAGAGGCGAAGCTTCCAAGGGACGCTACGGTTGGATCTCGTCCCTTTCTTCGAGTTACGCGAGGTATAAAAGTAAATTAGTTTACTTTTCCGCAAAGTTTTATTTTATGATTATGTCAACACACCATAAGATTGCATGTTAGATACGAAGTTAAAATAATTTAGGAAATTATTTTATGCAAATTCTTCCGCTGCACATAAAAATTTAAAATTTTACAAACTCGTATCCTTGTCGACATGCACCCGGTCCCAACAAGATGTGTCAATGCTTACACAAACGGCAGCACAGTTCAAGGACATCATGTCTACTGTCAGTCAGGAAGCAAACAGATCTTCACAAGGGAAGGTTCAAAGGGTGAAACCTATTTGTCCTATACTGGACTCAACTGCTAAATGTTATCACATACTCTGTTTCTATTCATGTGGGAGATTGTTCGATATAGTGTGAATATAAAGGGAGGAAAGATACTCCATTGTGAATGGGACTTTAATCCCACATTGAGAGTTTCTAATGAATGGAAAGGGAGGTGGAGAATAAAAGGTTCCATTGTGAATGAGACTTTAGTCCCACATTGAGAGTCTTAAGGCATATTTTTTGTTTATATTATTTCACAAGCATGTTAGTTGTGAACAAATGTTAGAGGAGAGGTTCTCTCTCACGGTGCATAGGGGGTGCAAATTTAGGGCTCGAATTTGTACTGAACCAAGTGGACTCGTGTGCGAGCATGACCTATGTGTTGGATCGGGTTGGACCGGCTAGAGGGGGGTGAATAGACGGTAAAAAAAATATGAAAAATGGAAGGCACTCGTCTTAAAAAAAAAACTTGGTCGCAACTAAGGACCTTGCTTCCAAGGCAGTGGACGCTCAATAAAAATCTCCTTGTGGCGGAGAAGCCCTTACAAAAGTAGCACACTAGACTTTTAGAGATTTTACAAGAATGAATAAGAATGATTGATTCCTAAAGCTAAATCTCTAAGCCTATTTATAGCCTAAGAGAATAAATCTGGATTGTTGATTTTTGATGAATTTTCTCTTGGCCGTTGATCCATGGATATAATCTGGACAGTTAATCTTGGATGGGATTAAACTGCATCCATTAGATCTGATTAAAGGATAAGGTTATCCCTTAGAAGATAAAGTTTAATTAAAACTTTGCTTCTATTTGCAGCAGGTGATTAACTTTATCTTCGGCTCACATCAACTTATTCACATCACCTGTTTATCCCATTTGGTAAGTATGGAGACATCCAGCAGTGTGGTCACAGGTTCGAATCTTCTTGGCACCAAATAATTTTCTCTTTTCTTTTGGGCGCTTGGACCAGTCTTTTTGATTCTTCGTCTTCTGGGTGATTTCCGGCCAACCGGAGTTAGGCTCACCCGAACCCGACTTCGGCCTTTCGCCCCTCGAGCGTCCTTCCTCCCGGCTTCTCGTCCCTCGGACACCGCGCACGTCCTTCTCGCTCCACCGGCGTACTCTTCCGCAGCTTCCGCGTCCCTCGGATTGTACCAAGCCCGTCGGCTCACTTCCCCACACAATCCTTCTCGTCTTCTACGTCTTACGCTTGACTTCCTCCGTACCTAAGCTCCTGCACACTTAGCAGAGGGATTAAAACCAACAGGACCTAACCTAACTTGGTTGATCACATCAAAACCAACTGGGGCACCAACAATCTCCCCCTTTTTGATGTGCATCAACCCAAGTTTAGTTAGGGATATCAAAATAAAGAAATATACATAATAATGTAAACAGTTTAAGTTCAAAAAATTTTAATTTCGAGTAAATTAAAATTCTACCCCTTAACTTAATACTATTCCTCCCCCTTTGATCACATCAAAAAATTGAGAAATATAAGTAGGAAGAAGAAAATTTTTGAGTGCGATAAAAAATATTCTAAGTAAAAAAAATCGCGTTGCCACAGATTTTTCAAATTTAAAATGACATATTTTTTCAAAATTAATTCCATTTTTTTTGTAAAAAAATAACTTAAATAAAATCTAAATTTTGTTTTTGATAAAATCCACAGTCGATGAAGAGATCCAAAAAAAATCAGATTTGGTCAAAATAATTTTCTATCGAATTTTGAAAATTCAAAAAAATATATTTTAATAAACAATTCATAAAAAATCGAAAAAAATCTGAATACTTTCGTTATAGTCGAAGATGAAGATATGAGTTTGGACAAAAATTTTGAGTTTTATATTCGTTCATAAAGTCCAAAAATGACAAAACAACACATAAGAGTTCATGAACAATAAATTTAAAAAAATTAGAAAAAATATTTCGAAAAATTTGAAAAAAAAATTGTAATGAGTCTTTCCCCTAAACTCTTAATTTCAAATTTCGATGGAAAAAATATTCAAAAAATTTTGAAAGAAGTTCCAGTAGATAGACATTATAATTGTGCATAAAAAAAATAAAGACATAATTTTTGTTAAAGAAACACAATGCACACATTTATATTAACAAAAAAAATTCAGTTTAATACAAATTTAGGAACCCAAAATAAGTTCCTGTCTACTGGATTAATTAAAAACTTAGGCGGAATATAGCTTTTAGGCACATTTTTAAATTGACCCTTATGATTTTTAAAATACCAATTTAAATTATCAGGAAAGCTATTTTTCTTTTGGCGTAAATGTGCAATATCAAGTTCTAATTTTTGCACTAAGTTTTTCAAATTATCATTTTCGTTTTTTAAAATTTCAGAAGAGAAAGTAAGTGCCAATTCATTTTTCAATTTCAAATTTTCTTTTTCTAATCTACAATTAGATTTAAGTAAGGCTTTAACTCCTGCATATAATTGATCATGAGGAAGAAAACAGACCTCACTTACCGGGTCGCTTTCGAAAAGCGAGGTTCTTTCTTTATCGTCGATTTCTTCTGACATCTCTCCCCCTTCATTAGTGCTCCCTTCTTGATGATTTGCCATTAACGCAAGTCCCGCGTATTCTTGACCTTCTGACTCCTCTGACGAGGACTCGTCCCAAGTGGCCTTCAGTTTTGGCTCTGAGGTACTTTCATGCAATTCCAGGAATTTCTCCCAGAGCTCCTTTGCCGAGTCGTAATTTTCGATGCGGTTAACTTCTTGCGCGAGAAGAACAGCTAGTAGATGAAATTCAGCTTTGCTGTTTGCTTCAAAGTCTGATTTCACCTTTTTGGTCCATGATTCTATTTCTTTATCCTTACCGTTGTTGTCTTTAGGAATTGAAAAACCATTTTTCATAATTATTAACAATTCAATATCAGTTTTAAAAAATACCTGCATTCGGCGCTTCCACATCGCGAACTCCCCCTCAAACTTCGGCGGGTAGATTACGGCTCCAACCATTTTTCTTGAAATTGCTGCAGTCGGCGATTAGTCCTTCTGCGGCGACCTTAGCTCTGATACCACTTGTTGGATCGGGTTGGACCGACTAGAAGGGGGTGAATAGACGGTAAAAAAAATATGAAAAATGGAAGGCACTCGTCTTAAAAAAAACTTGGTCGCAACTAAGGACGTTGCTTCCAAGGCAGTGGACGCTCAATAAAAATCTCCTTGTGGCGGAGAAGCCTTACAAAAGTAGCACACTAGACTTTTAGAGATTTTACAAGAATGAATAAGAATGATTGATTCCTAAAGCTAAATCTCTAAGTCTATTTATAGCCTAAGAGAATAAATCTGGATTGTTGATTTTTGATGAATTTTCTCTTGGCCGTTGATCCATGGATATAATCTGGACAGTTAATCTTGGATGGGATTAAACTGCATCCATTAGATCTGATTAAAGGATAAGGTTATCCTTTAGAAGATAAAGTTTAATTAAAACTTTGCTTCTATTCGCAGCAGGTGATTAACTTTATCTTCGGCTCACATCAACTTATTCACATCACCTGTTTATCCCATTTGGTAAGTATGGAGACATCCAGCAGTGTGGTCACAGGTTCGAATCTTCTTGGCACCAAATAATTTTCTCTTTTCTTTTGGGCGCTTGGACCAGTCTTTTTGATTCTTCGTCTTCTGGGTGATTTCCGGCCAACCGGAGTTAGGCTCACCCGAACCCGACTTCGGCCTTTCGCCCCTCGAGCGTCCTTCCTCCCGGCTTCTCGTCCCTCGGACACCGTGCACGTCCTTCTCGCTCCACCGGCGTACTCTTCCGCAGCTTCCGCGTCCCTCGGATTGTACCAAGCCCGTCGGCTCACTTCCCCGCACAATCCTTCTCGTCTGCTACGTCTTACGCTCGACTTCCTCCGTACCTAAGCTCCTGCACACTTAGCAGAGGGATTAAAACCAACAGAACCTAACCTAACTTGGTTGATCACATCAAAACCAACCGGGGCACCAACACTGTGTGCGTCGAATGCCCAATCGGTCGGGGCAAACTTTGTCCAAGCGGATGAACCAACGTTTTACCAAATTTTTTGCTCAAATGTAACTGAAGCATTAACTATTGATTAATGCAAAATCAGTAACCCCCAGACGTTTGAATCTAAACGGTTAATTGACAGTAAATGACGATTAATTAGGTCATTGATTACTGCAGGGGTCTGAGCCTATATAAAGAGGTTATGACTGAGAGCAAAATATATAGAGGATATATATTATCTTCCACCTCGTTTCCAACCTCCCTTAATAGTGTTCAGGTATTTCTTCAGTTTACCACGAGCAACGAGTGCTTCGTTGTGCCCGTGGTTCTGCTGTTGTATCCTGAGAGACAGACGTCCATTGGAGCCTCGAAGCACAGGCGAAAGAGGACAAATCTGTTTCAAGGAAACTGCGTTGCACATGCCTCAGCAACTCTCCAATTCTGGTTCAAGCAGACCGGTTTGGGAGACCCTGGTCGGGAGACGTCCGACTACTGCTCGGGAGACCTTGGTCGGGAGACGTCCAGCTCGGGAGATTTCAGCTCGGGAATTCCAGCCCTGAAGAATTTCAGCTCGGGAAGACTGCATTCTGCATTAAAGGCAGCTCGGGCCACTTAATAGATAAGTTAAAATTTGTGTAATTTCAATTTATTTTTTGTTAACTCTCCGTGAAAAGGAACATTTTCTCCAACAATATGATGTCGGGTCGGCCAGTAGAAAGAAGAAAGAAATTAGAAGGGGTTCAAGGTCATGGCTTATGGTTTGACTCCTCCGATACTTAAGTTAAATCCCGAGAGAAAAAAATAAAAATAGTGAGATAAAATCAATCACATATTCTTCCATGGCGATATTGTTACCTTGTATATCTATAATAAGAAAATGTGTAAGGTTCCTAGTGGCACATCGCCATCAAGGGTGCGCCTTTTGCATTTCTCGACATCATTATGCCTTTACAAACGACGCATCCTTCTCTCTAACTGTCGACATTATTGATGACCGAGTTCAATCTTCCACTACTACTTTTTCAATAGAAAAATGATATACTCAGTAAATAATTTTAAGAAAAAATTTAGTGAATGACGTGTCACTTTGTATGCGGCGACTCTCGAGGGATTCACTGTGCCCCCACGATATAATTTGATTCGGGACGATAATCGGAGACTGTCGATGATGTCTGAGAAATAATTAAACATGTGCATATAAAATATCACGTCATTCACTAAATATTTTATTAAATTTTTGTACTGAATATATCAGAGCTCTTTTCAATAATCGATGCCCCTCCATCCTATAACTGAAATAAACTCGGTCAAAGAATGAACTCAAAAGGATCGGTCTGACTCCATCCGAGTTCACTCCAAGTTAAATCAATTTGAATCGACTTCCAACTTGACTAGGCCCGACAAGGATTCACGTTGATCTAAGCACTGTGGCATGTATACACCACGTGGTGTTCTAGTTTCCTCCACATCAAGCTAGAATTTTATATCCACAAAATATCTGAATTTGCTCTTGCTGGTGGCACACCGAACGGGATCCTCTATCCCAATAATTCCTGTCCCACCTGGTTTATATTCATCTCTAATGACTGATAAATCATCCGATCATTAATCGAACATCATCAATAATTTTTTATTATCGTCCTGAATCAAACGATATCTTGGGATAATGACGAATCGATCGAAATCGTCACATTAGAATCTCGTCGGATTCGACAGTGAATATGACGAGATCGTAATTATGACGGTCCCCGACGGATTTACCGTATCCCTAGGGTATAGTTTTGTTACGGCCGAAGGTCGTCGATAATGTCCGATCGACGATCGGATGACTTACCGACAATCGCCGGCGATTAGGTCAGAGGGACAGGGACTCTCTTTGAAACAGAGGATCCCGTCTGGTGGCACACGGTCGTTGCACTAAATTGTATCATTACTCTGTTTTGGTTGGCTAATCATGGAAGCCAATGAGTTGGTCAGCGATATCCATTTATCATCTTGTTGGAACTATAGTAGAATCCCAAGTGTCTAGAAAATTTTATCCTTCAGTCACCTAAAGATATCCTGTCCAGATCCACCGAATTTTTTCACCAGCAATTGGGTAAATCCAAGAAATACAGATGGGCCACAATTTTTTTCACCGACGAATAATTTGAGCACCAAGCGTCACTACGCGGGAATCAAAGCCCTCGTTGCTTTAAAAAATAGGAATGCTCTATTGAGTGTTCTTTTAGTTTGTTAATCATTCAATTGGGACAGTAATGCTGTGTTTTATTATGAGAAGCACAAATGTATATTCTCCGAAGGTCGCAATAGGTATATCCCCAAGTAAGTGTCTCATTGAGAAAGAAATTATCAACAAGAAACCGCAACTCCCCAAGTCTGTTTAAGACTGCTTCATTGTTTGACATGAAATGTCTGCACAAAACCTCCTTTCAGTTTCTACTGGTGAATAAAAGCATTCTTCATGCTTCAACTTCTAGTTCTTGGATCCCATGACCATCTTTTCTTAGGTTAATTCTAGTTTCATCAGGCATTAAATATTGGACGACATTTTGATACTTGTTTCTGTTGCAGACAACTTGCTATTGACTACAGATCTGAGAACCGTGAAACTAGTGGACCTTGGTCTGGCAAGAGAAGAAACACAAACAGAGACTACGTCTGCTGAAACTGGAACATGCCGTTGGATGGCTCCAGAGGTACTTCTCACTGTTTTTTACAATAAGCAATCCTGCAGCTGAATCTTATGAGTTATCATTTGGTTGCTAATCTTTTCTCCTTTCCAAGTTATACAACAACGTAACATTACAGCGTGGTGAAAAGAAACATTATGATCACAAGGTGGATGTCTACAGCTTTGGAATGGTCTTATGGGAGATGCTTAGTAATCGGCTTCCATTTGAAGGCATGTCTAACCTGCAAGCTGCCTATGCAGCTGCTTTCAAGGTTTGACTCACTGTGCTGCCAAGGTAGTTTTGTTGTTTGAAGTGAGAGTTATGTTTTTCTGTCTTTAGAATGTCAGGCCCAGTACAGATGACCTCCCTGAAGAGCTGGCTTTGATCTTAACTTCTTGTTGGGAAGAGGATCCAAGTGCAAGGCCTGACTTCAGCCAGATTGTTCAGATGCTTCTTCGATACCTATCCATTATTTCACCACCTCAACAAGTGTTTCCTGACGGAGCCATGAGTTCTCAGAATGCTGTTTTATCGCCTGATTCTCCTGGAACGAGTTCACCGATGGAAGCTCAAGCAGTCAAGGATTTTCCTGTTGGACTGGTCAAAAAAACATTTAAACTGGGATTGTTCCACTGTTTCAATCGAATCAAATTGGTCTCCATTTCCTTGTATAACTGGTTGAACCGACCAACTCGGCCCAAGTCTAGCAACACTGGTGTTAGTGTGAAAGGAACAACAGAGAAAAAATAGGGAGGATGTTTTTGCTGCATCAGTCATTGTTACTGATCCCCATTCAAAGAGAAGATCGAGGCCCTACAAGTTGTTTCAAATGTATTGACAGATTGATCTTGTGATTGTTGCATTAGTTTGATTGCTGCTGGAATACCTGGAAGAACAAGAGTTAATCAAAAGCAGAAGGCTTGCCTTTTTTCCTAGCTGATTATCAAGAAATATCAAATATTAGATTGCTCAGTAGTTAAGACTCTCTTTTGGACAGCAAGAATCCCATATGTGCTTCAAAGGCTCTATTCTCATCTCACATTATGAATTTTGAGCCTCCATCTTGCATCAACAACTCTAATTTTTTATTGATGACAAAAAAGAACCATCTTGTATCTTCATCTAAGTTGAGAACTTGATTAATCTTTATACTTCATGAAGGCATCATACATACTTTTCAATATATCACAGTAAAAGACACTCGATATATGTGATTCAAGTGCTTCTAGGCCATGTTGGATGTGTAGAAACAACAGTTCTGATATTAGATTTTGCATTTAATTTATCAATAATCAGAAGACCAGATATTGCATTCAATTTACCAATAATCATTGCACGAACAAGATCCATCTTTGAAGTGATGGAATCTATTACGGTCCCTTACGATGATTTCCCTCTCGTAGACTTTTGAGATCAGCTTAGTTGCTGAGTGACAATCAGTGCATACTCTGAGATTCTTTGACACTCTAATGGGAGTTCCAGGAGGAGATTTCATCAGTCCAAAGGCAATTGCCAATTTCTCACTATGGTGGGAAACTGAGACTTCTTTCTCATCCTCCTCTGCATCTAACCGAGCCTCTGCCGTGTTTGGCACATAACCAGCCAGCTTAATCTTTGTTATTATCTCATTGACTTTGTCGTATATCTCTTTTGATTGAGGATGAGAACTGTCTTCGGCAAAAAACTCAAAGATCATACCTTCCAATTCAATCAAACTGCATCCTGGATCTTTTGCAATTCTCTTCTCTTTCATTTGGTTCCTCAATCTTACTGCATCCTCCCATCTACCAACGGATGCATAGATATTTGAAAGAAGTATGTAGTCACCACTATGCCTTGGTTCTAACTTAACAATTTGCTTCAATGCTTCTTCACCAAACTCCGCATTTTTGTGAACTTTACAGGCAGACAACAATGTTCTCCAGACAATGGCATTTGGTTCAATGGGCATGCTCTTGATAAACCAATATGCCTCTTCAATCAAACCAGCTCGCCCAAAGAGATCAACCATGCAACCATAGTGTTCAATCCTAGGACTAATACCGTACTTTTTGCTCATGTTATCGAAAAATACCTGACCCTCCTCAACTAGGCCTGCATGGCTGCAAGCAGATAGAACACCGATAAAAGTCACATCAGTTGGCAGAAATTTTGCTTCCAACATCAAAGAGAAAACCTCTAATGCCTGTCTTCCCTGCCCATTACTCGCTAGGCCCTGAATCAGCACCGACCAAGACCAAGCATTTCGAGTTGGCATATTTTCGAACACTTCGAGTGCATTATCCATGCACCCACATTTAGCATAGAAATCCACCAGCGCAGTTCCTAGATTAACAGCGAATTGAAAGTTCTTTCTTTTGATGTAAGAATGCACCCACTTGCCCGTCTCAAGAGCACCTAAATCTGCACAAGAAGAAAGAACGCTGACCATGGTCACCTCGTTGGGCTCCACCATAGCCTTCTGCATATCATGGAAAAGAGCAAGTGCTTCGCGAGACCGATTTGCCTGCGTGTAACCTGATATCATGGCACTCCAAGCGACGACATCGGGATGAGGCATTTCGTCGAACAACTTTCTTGCTGTTTCCACCTCTCCACACTTGGCATACATATCCACTAGAGCAGTGACCAAATTTTGGCATTCTTGAAGCCCATTCACCTCGATATACTCACCTATCCATTTGCCCAAGTCCAGATCCCCCAGCCTCCCGCACGCCGTCAGAACACTGATCAGAGTGACTTTATCGAAAGCCACTCCCCGCTCCAGCATGCTGCGGAAGAGCTCGGCAACCTTCCTCCATTCCCCGACCTTGAAGTACCCAGCGATTATCGCGTTCCAAGTCACTATACCTCTCGTCGACATCCCGTCGAACAGCTGCCGCGCAAGCCCGACCTCGCCACAGCAGGCGTACATGTGGATCAAGCTATTCACCACAAACTCCTCCGAGCGGAACCCCGCCTTCAGCGCGTGGGCGTGGACCTGCTCCCCGCATCGGAGCGAGAAAACCCTGGAACAGGCCTTGAGGACGCAAGAGAGGTGTGCTTATCGGGCCGGGCGCCGCGGTCGAGCATGAGGAGCAAGAGAGGGAGGGATTCGTAGGGGCAGCCGTTGCGGGTGTAGGCGCGGATGAGAATGTTGTAGGCTTGGGTAGTAGGTCGAGGTGATGCCCGAAAGACCTTGACGGCATAGTGGAGGCTGTCGGGAAGGAGGAGGGCGGAGCATTCGAGGAGGTTCTCGACGACGGAAGGGAGGTGCACGGCGCCGGTCTTGACGAGGTGACCGTGGATCTGGCGGAGGTCGTGGACAGTCTTGCATCGGTGGAAAAGAAGGGTCTGGCGATTGTCCCCGGTGGCGAGCAGCGTCGGTAGAGACGGCGTGGCCTTGGCGGGAATGATAGGGGCCGCCACCGCCATTGACGCCCTCAAGAAGCTTCGATTATCTTCAAGAAAGTTTACAGCCTGTTGGGTGGGGCCGCAACTGCAATTTTATAGTGTCAGCGGTGTCCGTCCGTGGCCCAATGGAATTCTAGCAAAGATAATACTTTGATGACCATTTACTTATACGTGAATTTGGGTGATCAACATCTGATCACCCAAATAAATTTTTATAAATAAATAATAATTTAATATAAAAATAAATATCAAAAATATAATTTAGTATGAAATAAATAAGAAAGAATATCATTGAGTTTAGATATTTTTAATAATCATACTAAAAATTATTAAACAATTTATAATGAATTTATATATTTTTATAAGTTAAAAAATTAATTTAATATGAAAATAAATAGTAAAAGATATAATTTAATATAAAAATAAATAAGAAGGGATAAAATTAGAAAAGAATATTAAATTAAATTTTTTAATCATATTTATTTGTCTATTCTTGCCGCCAGATTCTAGATTCTCACTATTTAACAATATCCTTACTTATATTTATATTTATAAGTAAATATTTTTATGGTTTGTGCACGAAGTATTAGAATTGAAACTGCATTTTAATGTTATTGGATAAATATACAAACTCAAAGATTTGATAGAGTTTAGAAGACCAAATATCAGTTAGTTAGGCCAAAGACTTGTATAAGTTAAAGAGAACTAAATATCTGATAGGAAGTCAAGTCGAATTGGTAGAATTAGATGACTAGTTGAAGTCCAGATAGGAATTTGGTAGGAAGTCCTAATAGGTCAAAAGATCAGATGGCAAGGAGATAAATCTACAATGGTAAATGGAAGTAAGAAACTGAAGAGAGGGTTCAGTGGGGATGAGTCCCAGTAGAATTGTAGGCATTAGTCCAAGTTAGATCCAATATGGAATTCTAAGTTGAGACCAAAATTAGATCTTAGTCTTGATTAGATAAAATCTAATTCATAAACATATAATTGTTCAAGCATTTGTGTTAATTCTATTTTGTATGTACTTTTGCTACTGAACTAACATGTTTTGTAGAAGTCTGAAGTAAAAAAGTTAAGCTAAAATGAACAGTCTCTAGGTATCTTGGGTAAACAAAGGCACTCCAAAAAAGAAGCACTGGAGGGGTCTCGAGTAAACAAGGCGCCTCATATTGGAAAAGCTACGAGGATAGATCTTCAGCAGTGGAGACGCCTCGAATGACTAGAGGTGCCCCAAAGCTGATAAGCATGAAGGATGAGCTTCGCACATCGAAAGTGTCGTCCCAGATCATTGAAGGCACCCTGAAGAGGATAAAGGTCGAAGACATTAGATCGGATCAGCATGCATGGAGGAGCCTTAGATAACTAGAGACACCCCAAATGCCTTATAAAAGACTCTTCGTCCATAGTTCAGAAGATCATCTCTTTACCACTCGATTCTATAGGTCCTACACAGGCCAACTAAAGAGGGTGAATATCCCTGCAAATAAAAACTAGATCTTTTGTAAATTTTAAAAAATATACAAATTAGTTAAGCAACTAAATCAATCAACAACATAAACAACTATAAAAATAAGCTACGATTTACTTGGTTGCAACCAGAGAGGTTGCTAATTTAAGATGTTGAAAAAGCTCCACTAGAATTCTCCTTTGGTGTACGTGAGAAATCTCTTACAACTTTGAAAAGCTAAGAGAAAGTGTAGGAAAATGAATTATAATTATTGGTCATTATTCGTAACTCTAGAGAGTTATTTATAACCTAAAAAGTGAAGTTACCGTTGTGCTAACGTGGCTTAGAGGTGCCTCAGTTGAGACTTGAGACGTTTTAGTTGGATAAACTTTATCCATGCAAGCAATGATTACGATTCATATGAGACACCTCAGTTCTGACTCGAGATGCCTCAGTTCCGACTTGAGGTGTCTGAGTACCAACCGAAGCGCCTCAGTTATGGTTTTGCGCATAATTCACTCCACTCAACTGAGGGGTCTCAGTTAACCATTTGATCAAAGTTAACTCTCGCGTTGACTTTTTCCGTCTTTGCCCGCTTGGGTGATTTCCAGTAATCTAGAGTTGAGCTCACTCGAACCCAACTCTGACCTTCTACTAGAACAGGTTACCTCATCAGTTTCTCGTCTTTCTGACATGGCACACGTCCTTCTCATCCACTAGTGTATTCTTTCGTAGCTTCTTCGTCCCTCGGATGCACCGAGCCCGTCACTCCCTTCCCGTGCCATTCTTCTCGCTAGAGGCATCTTCCGCTCGACTTCTTATGCTTCTAAGCTCCTACACACTTAGATATAAGGATCAAACCAACTAGGACCTAACTTGATTCGGTTGATTACATCGAAACTAACCCAAAATACTTACAATCTCTTTTTTTTATATATGAATTAACCCGAGATAAGTCAAGGAAACAAACACAAAAATAACATTATTTTAAGAAATAATAATAAAACAAATTATGCATTTAAGTAAAAAAATATTACAATCAAGACCTCCCCTTAACTTAACCCTCCAAATTCTATCCCTTTGAACACATAAAAATGACATAATTTTGATAAAATATTTCAAAATTTAGAAAATATATTTGAAAAAACTTCTAAGGTGAAAGACCCAAGATAACTTTTTTGAGTAAAAAAATAATTTTTCTTCTCAAAGAAATAACTATGAATAAAAATAGTTAATTTCGAAAGCAGATTCTCAAAAAATAGTTTGTTTCATCAAAAATAATTGATAATTTTTCTAAATATGTGTAATTTAATAAACATTCACCAAAAAATTAAGTTATAAAAATCCAAGTCCAAAAAGTTATAAATATTTAAAGTATGTTTTTTTAAGAAAAATTCATAGAAAATTAATTTTTAATCAAAGAATTCGGAATTTTTTCCAAGTGTCAAAATGATTATTCTGACTACCAAAAAGAGTTCATAATAAAATAAGTTTTTTATGTTTAAGAAAAATAATTTTTCATCACAAAACTGAGAATTTTTTTAAAATAATTTTTTTTAAAAAAATTGTTTCAAAAAATCTTGATAATTTTTCTTCACTATTAGAATACAATGTCTCATTCCTAAAAAAGTATATTTTTTAAAAATAATTGTTTAAGTATTTATAAAATTAAAAACCTAATTTTTGATGAAAAATTTGTAAAAATTTATATAACAGTCAAAAAAAAAAATCTCAAAAATTTTTATGAATAGATATGATTTGTAAAAAAAATAAAACAATTAATATTGAAAAGAAAATTTTTTAAATGGCAGCACATTTTGGAAATATTTATTTCTTGCATACATGAGAAAATAAAACATTCTAAAACAAAATTCCACGAGCAGATAAATTTATTATCTTTATAAAAAATTTTAAACAAGTCAAATCTGATCAAACATACTTTTGTAATATTTTTAAAGTAACTTTGAAATTCTAAAAATAATGATTTCTGGTAGTAATTAAATTCAAACATGCAAATAAATTAATTGGATAAGAAAGATATTAGAATCTAATATAAATTTGTACCTACTGAGTTTATCAAAATTTAGGTGGAATATAATTTTTGGACACTTTTATAATTTGGCCTCTGTGGTTCCTCAAATACCAATGCCCTCTGTAATATGTAATTTTTGAATTAGAAACATTTGAGATACATGATTTTTCAACAACTCTCTTTGTTCTTTCATATTATCATTTTCATGCTTCAGTTTGTCATATAATTCTAAAGGACATGTAGTTGTTAATTTTTTTTAATTTTACATATTTAAATCATAATTTGTATAAAGACCGAAGCATGGATTTTTTACCTAAATAAAGTTGTCTGGACGAAGTTTGCATACCTCACTTACCATTTCGTCGTGTCTGAAATTGATGCTCCCCTTTATGCTACTTTCTTCTGAAGTATCTATGCTCATCTCGGAGGTTGTTTCGTCATCCTCTTGGTGACTTGCCATTAGTGCAAGTCCAGCGTAAGCCTCGATTTCAACTCTAATGACGATTCGGCCCACATAGCTTTTAGGTTATTGTGCTTCGATCATCTTGGTCTTTTGTCTTTTTCTTTGTTAGTTAGTTTTGGACAGTTATCCTTTATGTGTTCTTCTTCTTGGTAGATATAGCATCTGACTTTTTGTTTTTGCTTCTTAGCCAGCATTGGTAAATTTGTTAAATTTAAAATTTTATTTAATTTCTTACCATGTAGATCATTTATTCTTCATCGGTTGAGGATTTTGATATGTTTTGACCTTCCTCGTGTTAAAAGCAATATTGTCCATCTTTTCTTTTCTAAATTCTATACATCGAGACTCGTGCAATTCTAATATAGAGAATAAATCTTCTAAAGTACTTACCTCCAGGTCTTTAGATATGTAATAGGCATCTACTATCGATGTCCACTCTTGGGTTCTAGGGAAAGCATTGAGTGCATATCAAATTGAGTCTTAATTCGTTACTGATTCGCTGAGGTTGGTGAGCCCGGTGATCAATTCTTTGATCTTCGCCTAAAGTTGGGTCACCGTTTCTCCTTCCTTCATTCGGAGATTTGTCAGCTGGTTTCGGAGGATGTCTCGTCTTGCTAGCTTAGCCTTCGATGTGCTTTCGTAAATCTCCAGGAACTTCTCCTAGAGTTCTTTGGCCAAATGATAGCTACCGACGCGGTTGACTTCTTGTTACGGTAGTATTGTTAGGAAATGAAACTCTACTTTTCCATTGGCCACGAAGTTGGATTATTCCTTTTTTTGACCAGAGGTGCTCTTCTTTATTTTCTGGTGCTATAAAATTGTTTTTAAATGTTAATAATAATTCAAAATCGATTTTAAAGAATACCTCCATTCGACATTTTTATATTGCGAACTCCCACTCAAACTTAGGTGGATAGATACTCGGTCCGACCATCGTCTTTTTACTTTAAGCGACAGTTAGTCCTTTTGAAACGGTTGGGCTTGTGGGATTGTTTAGAATCGATAGAGGGGGTGAATATCGATAAAATCTTTTCGGATTAAAAAGAGCAATTACGTAGCGAAAAAATTCAAATCAATGCTAACACTTTGATTTTTACTTGGTTCGGAGTCTAGATCGGCTCCTACTCCAAGGCCCACGGTCCTTGACCATTTATGATGAGAAATTCTATATTCCAAAAAAGTAGTATAAAATGAAGTTCGAATACAGAAATTAATTACAGCACTTAATTAACAATTATAACGACGACCGGAGAAGATTCGTAGATCGGAGCCGAGGGTCGTCGTTGGCGCTTGAGACTTGAGCACGAAGTGTTTGGAGCAGAGCGCTTGAAAGAATTCGTTGGAAACAATTGCGTCTGGAAGCAAGGGGGTGAACCCCTATTTATACTGCATGCTTGGGCGTCTGTGTTGAAAGGGGCACCTGACACGTGGCCTGTTCTGCATGAATCCTCATCTGCAGACTTGGCCAGCGCTTATCCCTTCAACTGGGGCGCCTGAGCTGACTGGGGCGCCTTATTTGCTGATGTGGTGGCTTGCTTCGAGACTGCTTGGAAATATCCCTTCTTGGGCGCCTGTCACCATACAGGCGCATGTATGATCAGGCGCCTGACTCCATTTAGGCGCCTTGGAGCAGAAACCTTCAACCTTTGTTCTTGCAACCAGGGTTAGTTCCAAAACACAAATAATAAACAAATAATATATAAGTTAAGCACAATTAACAGCCTGAGCTATCTTGGTTCTGACTTTGGGCTTTCGAAATCGAACCGTAGGTCGAACCGACGCCTAGTGTCCCCTCCTACGGGGAATGCGTCCTCACCTTCTCCTCTTAGGAGAGTTTACCTTTTTGCCAACCAGCTTCTCCGGTTGGACTTTTGCCCAATTTTCTGGATCAGGTCTTCGTGCCCAGTCCGCGACCAGGACTTATTGCCCAACCCTCGATTATGTCTTCGGTTCCTAGCCCTCGGCCAGGACTTATTGCCCAATTCCTTGAATTAGGACTTTGTGCCCAGTCCGCGACCAGGACTTATTGCCCAACCCTATGTCAGGACTTAGGTGTCCAACCCTCGGTCAGGACTTATTGCCCAATTCCTAGAATCAGGACTTCGTGCCAAGTGTACCTAGGACTTTTTCTGCACACTTGAATAACTCCGTTAGATCACAATAAAACCTTAACTTATGAACCCTTTGCCATTATCAAAACACAAGTTCGATCTTGGTGCTTCTGGCACCAACAATCTTCCCCTTTTTGATTTATGACAACCAGGTTCAAAAAGTTAAGTTTAAACCATTTGAAGCATATATAACAAGCATGTTTATAAGAAAATCACTTTTTGAAAAAAATCTTTACGAAGCTCCCCCTGAATTAGACATTATACATGGAGAGGTCTCTCATGATCAACCAGGTATTCGCTAAGGAAACCTGCCGAGCTATTCCTATCAATTGGTATCAGAGCGAGATTTCTGATTTTGTGTGTTTAGGATTCGTTTACTTTTTGCACATTCATATGTTTTATTTTTGCCGAATAATATGTGGATGTGCATAGGCTAACTCTTTGTTGCAGGCACTAGATTCCAACTATTATGACTTAAATAATTTGTGTGTGATTGGATTGTGCATTATTGTAATTATTTGAATCCTCGGGGTTGACGAGGCTAAATTAGGTATTTAATTTTTGTAACTAAATACAGCACATGTTTAGCCGAACATTTTATTTAATTTTGATCTAGATTATATGTACACTCTTTCGTGGAGTATAGGATCGATGGATGTAAATAAGTAGCTAGTCATCTCGGCTCGGAGATACCTTCATGGAGGCTTGCGCATGGTGTAGGGAGGAGCAGACGATGTGACGACACGACTGGAGGCACATTGGAGACCAAAGCCATGATAGTTGAAAAAATCTAGGATTTTTCTTGTTTATTGTTTTGGTTATGTGCTTGTCGTGTGTGTGCATGAAAATTCCTCATTACAAATAACTAAGTGGGAGAGGAACCCTAAGGGTCACGCGGCCTCCATTACTAATTTGACAAGTGATGTGAACAAGTTTGCGCGTCGACTTTGAGTGCCTTCCTCCCCATCGGATGGGCTTGTTCTGCGGATCACTGGGTCAGACATGATTATAAGAAATTATTTAGGAGCGTATGATTTTCCCCAACAGAAAGCACATAATCCGAGATAATTTTCTTAGTATCATGTAATGATAAACACTTAGATGCAAATAATAGTATCCTCCCCAACGGAGTCACTGCTATTATTTGTAGGGACGAAGAGGACCAATTATTAATTTTATTTGTCAAAAAATTAGGTTGACAAGATAATAAAATTAATGGGTAAAACCTCCTCTTACAAATGTAGAATTCGTATACGTCCACACCATCGTGGCATACGATATTCTCGGTGTTTTGAGGTGTTGGTTGATTTCAAATTTATTTCTTTTAAGGAATCAATTTATTTTTGAAATCTAAAGTGTGTGATCATTGTGATTCTCAAGTATTTTCAAAATGGATCTAGACCCACTTGATTTAATTCTAAGAGAAAGCCAACTTAATGCCCCTAATAATAAAGATTGGGAATTAAACCTGGACTTTGTCGCAACTGCCGAGGAATCCAAATGTGATTTTGTCGAGTTCTGTGCCGAAAAACCTAGCATGATTAATGATGAAGAGGTGATGGAATATTTTAGGCAGTGGTTAGAAGCAGACGAGATGGCTCAGAGTCATCAACATCAGGCTTCTTCCATTACCAGTGATAAAACATTCAAACTTGACGAACTCTTCGGACATCATAATCAGGCTGCTAGGCAAGAGGTCATGAAGAACTTGACGACAACCACCATGATTGAGGGTATGCCCGTAAGGGAATATGTTCTCAAAATGATGGCTTGTCTAAAGGAGATGGAAATCCTTGGAGCAGAAATCGATGGGGAAACCCTGGTCGATCTTATCCTCCAATCTCTACCAAAGAGTTTTGAGAAGTTTTGCCTAAGCTACAATATGAACAAACGCACATATTCGTGGGTGGAACTTCTGACAGAACTCCAGGCAGCAGAAGGGTTTTCTCCTCAGAGTTCACATACTTTCATTGGTCAAGGGGGTTCTACTTCTAAACTGAAAGGCAAGAAGAAGAAGAAACAAGCTGGGGCAAAGAAAGTGGTTGGATTACAGGGACCTCAGAGTGGCGTGAAGAAGCTGAAAGGCAAGTGTTTCACATGTAAGCAATCTGGACATTGGAAGGCGGGCTGTCCCCACCGTCAAAGGAATGATTCAGGTATAACTTTTTCTTTTATTGTTGTAACATGTTTAGCGGTGATATCTACCGGTACCTGGTGTGTAGATACGGATGCCACTAATCATGTCTGTATTTTCTTGCAGGGGTTCCAGAAACTCGACGACTAGCTGAGGAAGATCACCATGGGATATGCTACGGAGATGACTACTATTGTAGTGGAAGTTATTTATTTATTTGTCTTTAGATAGGAAAATGAAGTTTTGATTTTAAGTAGATTTCTTTTATGCACCTATTTTTTTTTTTTTGGAAAAACTATGTTTTAGTTTCTGAAAATATAAAAAATGGATATTCTATTACTTTGTGTTATAGAAAGATTATCTGTTCAGGTACATTGATAAGAAATTAGTACACTTCAAAACCAAAGTCTCCCACGATGCAATTAGATGTTAATAGCCCATCATCTAAGCAAAAATAAGAGAAAGGTTCCATCCGAGATGAACCAAATATATCTTTGGTGTCTAAGGCTTAGTCTTATTAACCTTAGTAGGATTCAAAGGTTGATAACCAATAAGCCCTTGGGTTTATTAGTCGTGGAAGAGTTCTTAACCTTTGAATCTTGCTTGGAAGGTAAGATGACCAAGAGGCCTTTCAAGGCCGTGGGTTATAGAGCCAAAGATGTGTTGGAGTTGGTTCATTCTGATTTGTGTAGGTCCTTAGTCTATCCAGGATAGAGGTAGACTTGAATGCTTCATCTATTTTATATAGAATTATTCAAGGTAGGGGTACATTTACTTGATGTGCCGCAAGTCTGAATCTTTGATCAATTCAAAGAATTCAAGACTATTGTGGAGAAGCATCAAGGTAAAAGTATCAAGACACTACAATTGGATCGTGGTGACGAGTACCTCTTGGGGAGAGTTTAGGACTTACTTATCAGAGGTTAGGATTCAATCCCAATTATCTACACCCGGTATGCCCCAATAGAACGGTGCAGCAGTAAGAAGGAATATGACTCTTATGGTAATGGTTAGGACGATGATGAGTTACTCCGAGTTGTCGGATTCATTCTGGCGATATGCTCTGGAAACAACAGCATTCCTACTTGATACCATCTAAGTCAGTGCCTTCTACTCCAATAGAAGTGTGGTATGGGCGAAAGTCTAGTCTAAGACATATTCGGATTTGGGGTAGCTCAGCACATGTGCTGAGAGGGGATACTAATAAGTTGGAATCTCGTGCGCTTATTCGTAGGCTATCCTAAAGGAACGAAAGGTGGTTCTATAGTCCTAAGGATCAGAGGGTAATCGTTAGCATGAATACCTGATTCTTAGAGGAGGACTGTGTGATGAACCACAAGCCCATGAAATAAAATTATTCTTGAGGAATTAAAAGGGGACATTCTGACCCTAGTACCAACTGTATAAGAGGGCATACCACAAGCCATTGCACCGCGTGTCACAGAAGATACATAGGTGGTACCTCGTGGTAGTGGGAGGGTTGTTAGTCAACCTGAAGGATTTATGTTCTTAGAAGAGTCTTCAGACTTGGTCCCTGGTGAACATGAATCGGATCCCTAGACCTATGACGAGGAACATCCTCTTTGATGAGATAATCCAGTCATATGGATTTGTTCAAAGAACGGATGAGATTTGTGTATATAAGAAATGTGACAAAAATGTAGTGGTATTCTTGTACTATACGTAGATAATATTTTGTTGATTGGAAACAATAACAAAGTATTATCAGTCATAAGGGTATGATTGTCCAAGCAATTTGATATGAAGGACTAGGAAAAAGCATGACACATCCTTGGGATCAAAGTTCTAAGGAATCACCAAGAAAGAATATTGTGCTATCCCAAGCTTCATACAGAGATGCTGTCCTAGCTCATTTTAGCAATAAAACTCCAAGAAAGGTTTTGTACTTTTAGCCATAGAGCTACTCTATCTAAGGAGATGCGTCCTAAAACATCAAAGGAGATAGAAGAGGTGGTTCCTTATGCTTTAGCTGTAGGAAGCCTAATGTTATGCTATGTTATATACGAGACCGAATATTTGCTTTGCTGTGGGCATGGTTAGCAGATATCAGACTAACCCAGGTCAAGAAAATTGGACTGTGGTAAAAGCATATATTAGTGCTTGAGAAGGACTAAGGATTATATGCTGGTTTACCGGGCAGACCAATTATTCCCTATGGGTTATACGGATACAGACGTCCAATCAGATAGGGGCAAATATAAGTATTTTTCGGGGTTTTGTGTTTACTTTAGGAGGTGGAACCATAGTTTGGAGAAGTGTCAAGCAGTGGCTGCGTGACGGACTCCACCATTAAAGCTGAGTAAGTGGCAACCTTTGTGGCAGCCAAAAGGAAGCTGAATGGTTCAGGAACCTCAAGATGGACTTGAATGTGATTCCTGGTTTGCTCAGAGCTATCACATTTTGTTGTGATAACAATGGTGCAGTTGCAAACTCGAAGGAATCATGAGTCCATAAGGTGAGCAAACACATAGAGCGCAAGTACCACCCTAGTGAGGAAAAGCTGTTGTAGCCTAGATTACATCAAATGACAACCTGGGAAGATCTTTTCACTAAGGCCTTGAAAGCGAGAGCTTTTAGGCAGGTGGAGGATAAGGGAGTCAGATGTATGACATTTTGAGGATAACAGAGTCTATTAGTATAAGTGGGAGATTGTTATGATGTATACTAAAACCCTTACTTTTGTATAAGAACCTCTATGTTTTGAAAGAGAATAACAAAATCATAGGTTGCGTGTTTATATTAGTATGTGCACAAAATGTCTGATACTTTGTATTGTAGATAACATGGTGTGTGGTGACGCACAGAAGATCATGTTATCAGTCCCTTGCAGAGTATAAGTAAAGGCTCACAACCGAGATGGAGTTAGACAAACCATCGGGATGGTTGTAGTGTAATTAGGTGTGGTTTATCTTGACCATAGAATTACACTAGTGCACTTTGTGTGCATTGAGCGGGACCAACATAGAGGTGAACCAATTTGTACTGACTTCATACTTGGATCATACCTCGGTTTTATTATGGAGTATATGCTCTGAATCCCGATATAATAACGGACACATGTACTTAATAGTTGTTTCTTTGATTTACCAATGGGTGAGATTTATTCTGCTAAATTGATAGGCCTGGTAAGTTGGAAAATAATATTATTTACATGGTGTGTCGTTGATTATAGACAGAATCCGTATCCTGGTGAGTCGAGATGATGATGCCCCCTTGATGAGCTCATAAGGTTCATCATGTTAAATCTTGCAAGTGGACTATTGTCCAACATGATGATAAGGATGAGTGGTACTAGTCAAGGGGTTAGAGGTTGATTAATTAAAATTGTCAGTAATTTAAATTAATCAACGAACATTCGATATCTTAAACACGGGGAGATGGATGTACTCATAATAGGTGGAGCTCATATGAAAATATGGGGGTAGGTGAGGGAATTCAATGAGGGGCCTTTAGTGGAATGACTCTTCATTAATGGATCGAGATTGGATCCATTAGCAAGCCAAGACCCAACTCCTCCTCATGGTTCCTATAGTAGCCCTATATATACCCCATGGGAGTCATGATACTAAGGCTAATTAATTAGAAATTAATCATCCAATTAACCTATTCCTCTCCTCTCCCCTTCATCTCTCTCCTAGGGTTTAGGTTGCCGACGATGAAGAAGGAGGAGAAAGCCTTCTTCTCCTCTCCTCTCAACTCTTCTCTCCTCCTAGGGCTCGGGCAAGGAAGCAAGAAGGTCTTCGCCTTCATCTTTCTTGGCCGGAGCGAGATCGTGAGGGAGAACCGGCGGCAACCCCATCCCTTGCTTGGCCAACGGCGAAAGGTGAAGAAGAAGGTATCTTCTTCTTCCAAGGAGGCTGGCGGCAGTTACAATCAAGAAGAAGGAGAGAGTTTCTTCCTCCAAGGTGGCCGGTGGCGGCTACATGTGAGGATCATCCTTGCTTGGTCGACGGCGCATGCAAGGGAAGATGGAGTAGAGTTCTTGCAAGGTGGTCAGCGATGATCCATCTCTTCGGGTGGGCGGCGACGAAAGGTGAAGAAAGGGGAGGGAGCCATCTTCTCAGGTTGTCGGCGGTGACTCATCTCCTTGGATGATCGCCGGTGCAAGGTGAAGAAGAGGAAGAGGAGCTCTTCCAAGGTGGTCGGCGGCAATCATCCCTTGGTGGTTGGCCGGCAGTGAGCTAGGGGAAGAGCTAGGGTTTCGGCTAAGGTGCATGTGAGGGACAAGAGCTCTTCTTCTCCACTTCATCTTCTTCTTCTTTGAAGGGTGACCGACGGAAAACCCTAACCCTAGGGGTTTTGTTGGCGCAAAGGAAGGAAGAAGAAGGAGGATTAATTAGAGGCCTTGGTGATTCCGGATCTTGGTAGATCGTCGCTCACACGACGTCCAAGAGGAGAGGGTCATACGGTAGAAGACTGCGAGGTAAAAAAGAGGTATATCTCTTCCTTGGCTCCTTTATTCTTATCATTTTATGTGGTATTTAATTAGTTATCATTGTTCATTAATTATTCATTAATTAATTGTATGATTATTAATTATGTCATGGACCCCGAAAATAAACACAAAAACTGACAATCCGCTCGTCATCTTTTCCGCAACCAATTGGTTAGGCGAGTTACAAGGCTTGAACTGAGTTTGGATAAGTTGTAACTCGAACCAATTAGCACGACGACGAGACGGTCGTTTGGGAGATAGATCTCCATTCGTATTAAATTTTTAATCCGTATACATGGAGAGTGTTAGGATCTTACCGTTTGCTAGAGGGGGTGAATAGCAACTTTTCGATCTTGTCTTCCTACAATGGTTAGTGCATAAGCAGAATAACAAAAACTAAAACCTAACACACAAGAAAGACACACCTATTTACGTGGTTCGAAGATAAAACTCCTACTACATGGCTGTCCGTAAGGTAGATGATCTCGATCCTTCGGTGGATGATTCCCTGGAGCACCTCCGGTTAGCTCTTGTCGCTCCTTGTGGGTGGAGAAACCTCGCCACAAACTTTGGATAATTCCTGAGCAATAGTAGGCTACTAACAAGCTCTAACCAAGCTAGTTTCGCCAAAAAGAAACAACCGTAAATGAGCTCCCTTAAATAGAGCTCGAGGCTGATATGACCATTACCAGTCGACTGGTCCATTACCAGTTGACTGGTCGAATTCGAATGACAATTCAAATTCTGGCCACCATCATTTGACTGGTCCTGGACCAGTCGACTGATCTTTCTGTGAACCCTATCAGTCGACTGGTCCCTCACCAGTTGACTAGTCCACTGCCTAAGTCTAGGGTTACCCTTCCCGAGTACATTTCTCTCAGCACTCGAACCCTCACGACTTAGCACCCCCCAAGTACGATTCCCTTAGCACTCGGAACCTCACGACCTGGTTGACTCTTCATCTAGCAGCCTCGATCTGTTGCCTTCAAGCCCTCTTCGACTTTGGCTTCCGTCCCTTAGATGCGCACATAAGCCCTCGGCTTGCCTCCATGCCATCCTTCACACATGCCTCGAAGTCTGCTTCCCTCAGCTCATCGTTCCTGCTCCAGCAACCTCGACCTGTTGCCTTCAAACCTTCTTCGACTTTGACCCTCGTCCCTCAGATGCACACACAAGCCCTCGGCTTGCCTCCATGCCATCCTTCACGTACGCCTCGAAGTCCGCTTCCCTCGGCTCATCGTCCCTGCTTTGTCTATGGTCCCTCGAATGCGCACATAAGCCCATGGCTTGCCTCCATGCCACCCTTCACCGTACCCGAAGACGTCTAACCAAGTCTATGTGTATCCTGCAAACCTGCACACTCACATACACATATTAGACCAACATGAAACTCTAACTTAATCATATTGACACACACATCAAAACTCATGATCCTCCCGATCATACTTGGGCCGATTGCCCCAACAGAGAGGTCTCTCATGATCGACCAGGTATTCGCTAAGAAACCCCGCCAAGCTATTCCTATCATGATGACTGTTGGGATTTCATATGGTTAAGCCGTCGTCAGTCATCTAGTTGCTTTGCCACTCAACCACTTGTTGTGGTAGTTGCTAGAGTGGGAGCAACCGTCCTGTTACGCCACACTCGATCACTCATGTACAGTGGATGTTGGAGTTGTAGGCAAACAATTGACACCCTCACCATTGTTTCCGAGGGATATCAGAGTTGTTGATAGCTCCTATATATCGGGGTTTGGAGTAGTTGGCTCTCCAACATCCTGTCCACTCAACCACATATATCTGTAGTATTTGTTGGAGTGCGTACAGTTGTCACAGCCCTACCCACTCGGCTACACACATGTGATGTGTTGGCGGCTTGACTGACGTCAGGGGTGACACATGTCATTGCATCATATGCATTTATTACATTTATGCATTTTCTTGTGTTTGTTACATTTATATGAGCTATGGTTGCTGCATTTGGTTGACATGTATGCTTGTTTGATGACATGCTTTTGTCTATTCATATACCCGCTGAGTTCGCCCAGACTCACCACCCATGCTTCCTATTTTTGTTTCAGGTAGCAGGTAGTTGCATCAGTTGGAGCCAGGAGAGGATCCAGTTACCAGTCCCACTGTGTCGTTTCATTTTGGAGTTGAGTTTAGTTTATTTGTGGTAGTTGTTTTATTTTCTGCACTTCGTGAGTTTCGCATTTTCATTTCCAAGACTGGATTTGTTTTATTAGTCCGATATTTGTCGTAGTAGAGGTATGTTCATTTTGGACTCATATTGAGTTTCCTTTATATTCGGACTTTCTTTTAGCTTTATTTCTGCTAAAAGTTGTTAAAGGTTTTGCTATGTTTAAGTTATTGTATCTTTATTATTCATATTGATATAAAACTGTGTGGTTGTGTTTTTATTTCCTATTATGATGGTTGAGCCATCTTTTATGATTGTGAGTTATGTATTATATATCCCAACTTGTCCACTGTACAGGGGAGATGCTGCCCAATTTTCGAATAAGCATGTGCCTCTGGGGGCGTGACAATGGATATCGGCTTCCAATTGATACTATTTGGCAAAGGTAGACTGCTTGTATAACCTTGTTAGATGATTATAAACTTCTCTGGTAGTCTTGTACTTGGCCAATTGAATACCAATGGAGTGTGTAACGTAATTTTGATCCACGTACTAATAATCTTCGCATTATCGATCTCTCAAACATCCAACGACTTGCATAATCAGTAGCGTTGTTGTCTGTAGATTTAATTCGCACACCTCAAACATATCCTCATATAGACTTTCCCTGCAAGAAATGTTTCGTAACATCTAGTTGTGCACTAATCGATTAAAAAAAATTATTTGTATGATCACTTATGGTGGCAGAATGAATAGTGCTCACGAATAACTAAATAGTGAATACAATAGTTGATACGAAAATAAAAGAAATTCAATCAAAATGAAAAATGAAAAATTATATGAACCTACTAAAATTTTTTTTTCGAGACTTCGCACTGAAGATTTGATTCATATAGAGAACAACTAATTTGATTCATATAGAGAACAATTGACTAGAAAGGTAGAGGCCATTGATATTAATTTCTCACTTATTTTCTATCTTGGAAATTTATATTTAATTATTTTCTATAATTTATATTTTAAACTTAAATTTTTTACTTTTAGGTTCCATACGACTTGCAAAACTTTTTTTACACTTATTTCTTATCATATTATAAAAGTGTTTTTAACAGATGTTTATCCACCTCTCAAAGGTTATACGAAGGAGAAAGTTAATAATTTTATAGGATTCCAAAGATGGCGAAATAAAAACTTAAGTGTCAAACCATGTTAAGGAATTGTAAGAATCAGGCAGTAGACAAATTGAACCTGGGATGACCGGTCCAGTCCCACGAAAATTTTCCACTAGTCACCAGAGTAAATCGGGAAGCGCTCATCAATCGCTTACTTTAATTTACTTACTCATTGCAACTTTTCCAACCTTTACACCTGAAGTTCTTGTCAAATATCAACAATTCTATGACACTCATCACAATAGAAAATATCAATTGTCTAACTAATATATTTTGAGAATCTTTTATTATATCAAAACTATTAATGTCTCAAATTTGACCCTATGGACAATCTCCTCTTTGCTAAACCTTCTCCTCCCGGGGTTGTGCAGCAGCAGAGTAACTAATCGTCATCTCCTAATTACGAAATATTTTATAGGAATTTTTTCTTCAAATGAGATGTGAATCTTGGGATGCTGAACTTCTAGACACTGTCCGCTGCAAACGCTTCCTGATTTACCTTGATGAACGATGAAAAATTTTTATAAGACCGAACCAGTAACTCTAAATTCGTTTGTTATCTGATTTAATATTTTCTTTACTAAACCTTCTAAGCTACTATGGCAGTTTAGAAGTAAAATCAATAGTTTTAGTTTAATAATTAACTTTAAATTTAATTAACATGTGATTTATCCAATTAATCCACGGATTTCACCATCATTTATCGGATTTGATTTCCAATTTATTTTCTTGTATATACTTTTATATTATTAGAAATGAGCGGTGCTGTAAACATTAGTTTTTGTTTTTATTTTTAAACCAAAACAAATGAGTCGAAATTTCACACAAGACAAATTAATGACGAAATTACACGTAAAATTTAGTTAAAGAAACTTAAAAAGAAAAAAAAAGAATGATTCAATGGCAACAACTTGAATTAATTAATTAATGCAAAACCACTAATTAATTGAGCTCGCTAAATTGCAGTGGATTTGTTCATGACTTAAAGTCCTGATTAAGTTCGTTTAGCATGATTAATTAATTCCATATATCTTACTAATTCGCTTCGCAGCAACTAATTCTGTTTAATCTGTTTATTATCTGGCGATTTTCTCTCTTAGATTTCCTGCCCTATTTAAGCACCTCCTTCCCTTGAATTTCCACTCCAAATCTAACCTCTCCTTCCACTTTCATAATTAATATTTCTCACACAATCGATCAACCTCATGGCTGCTGCAGTTGTCAACAATGATATGCCAATTTCCTCTTTCGCCGCTAGCAGGCCAATCGAGGTTCGCTCCGTGTGGGCTCATAACCTCGACGAGGAGTTCGCCTTTATCCGCTCCGCCCTCCCATTCCACCCCTTCGTAGCATTGGACACCGAGTATCCTGGCGTCGTCGTCACTTCCAAAGCTCCCTACTGCACTCTCACCCTACCCCAGCGCTACGACTTGATCCGCGCCAACGTCGAGTCCCTCCACATCGTCCAGGTTGGTCTCACCCTCTCTGACGCCGCCGGCAACCTCCCATGTGCCCTCTACAGAGACGGCAGTACTTATGTGCGTTACGTGTGGGAATTTAATTTCCGCGACTTTGACATCAGCCGAGACCGTTACGCCCCTTCCTCCGTCGAGCTGCTCAAGGCTAATGGCATCGACTTCCAAAAGAATCAAATATGGGGCATCGACTCTTGCAGATTCGCCGAGCACTTGGCCACCTCCGGATTGCTTTCCTTTGGCCGCCAATTTAATTCTCCCGTCTCCTGGGTTACCTTCCAAGGCGCCTACGACTTCGCGTTCCTCGTGAAGATGCTGACATGCGAATGCAAGTTACCAAAGACCGTTCCTGAGTTCTTGAACCTTGTTCGCTTCTTCTTCGGCGAGAGGGTGTTCGATGTGAAGCGAGCAGTGGGCTCTCGACATCAATCCGGCTCCGTTAGTTTATTAACATGGCAGGTGTTCTACCAAATCGCTTCTCGTGTGAATCCAGAACTCATCCATCGTCCAGAACACATGGGAGCACTCTTTGACCTCGAACTGCATTAGTACGGTGGCTTTTGGGTTCTGCATTGATCTATCTAGAGTTCATGGTTTATCTCAGTGGTTCGATCGGCATTAGCTTATTTTGTCCACAAGATATTGTCCATTGCTTCATCGTATCTTTTTGTATTTTAGTACAGATCATTACATGTTGTCGCATCAGATTAAGCAAATAATTTGTCAATATTAATTCTTTTGGATTCTTTGGATCATCAACTTGTTGTTTTGCTTTGCCTTAAATCATCCCCTATTGTGTTCTGGATCATACTCTGTTCAAATTCTGGACGATACTCAAAAACATGTTACACACTGCATGATAGATCTTGGAAAGCTGTTAATGTACATAGAAATATAATGGCTAGAGAAGACATTGAATGATGCCTTCGTTTAAACATTGGTACTGAATATATGGTTACGATGATCTTATTAATTATAGTGTTTTTGAAAAATTGTAATCTAGACTTGGAGTACAAAGTGCTCAAAATATTTGATTTTATTTCTTGACGAATAGAAATGCTAACAATTTGTTTCTTTGATAACGGTATATTATATTGTGGCGACTTATTTCATTCACTACAAGAATATTAGGATTCAACAACACTCAATAGACAATGATTTTTTGAAAACCCGTTGTCTTTTTTCATGTAACAATGGTTTTATTAAAAATCGTTGTAGTTGATCATTTTTTACAGAAAAAGACAATTATTTTTAAAAAATTGTTGTCTTATGAATATCAAAGACAACGGTTTTTTAAAACTGATGTCTATTTGCTTGTTTTTTGAGCCTACGACAACGGTGTTTAATTAACCGTTGTCTATTTGTATTGCTTTCATGGTAATACACAACAGCGAGCGAGCGAAAACGCGTGTCGTTTACATTGTAATACACATGGTAATATATATATATATATATATATATATATATATATATATATATATATATATATATATATATATATATATATATAAAACAGGTGGTACCTCCCCTTAATTCATTCGCTTAATTCGCCGCAGCGAGCGACAACGCCGAACCCTAAGACACCTCAAACTTCTCCTCGCGCGAACTAGCCGGCACCACGCCCCTTCTTCTTCCTCCTCTTCTTCTTCCCCGCTACTGTCGCGCTCCCTTGTTGGGGTTCCTGTTCCTCCTCGCTGGTGGCCTCTCCTTAGCAGCTCCCAACGGTGCTCGAATCACGTCCCTTCCGGGATTCACTGGAACACTGCCCTCTGATCACTATGGCGGCTAGGAATTGATACTGGTTAAAGAAAAAAAGTTCTTTTTAACCTTTCCGTTGGGGAAATAGGTACTTGACTATAGATGAAGAACACGGGAGGAAGCTCTACTACTATTTTGTGCTCTCGGAGGGGGAACCCTTCGAAGGATCTGCTGGTGCTGTGGCTCAATGGTGGGCCGGGATGCTCCAGCTTCGATGGATTTGTTTATGAGCATGGTAATAATGTTGTTCTTAATCCCCTCTTCAATTTTCCAGTGGGTGGACACCATCCTAGATGTGGATTGTTTCTTTTAACGAGGTATTGGAATAATGGATGTGCACTTTCTAGTGCCAAAATTTGCTCTTTGGAGTGAAAGAATAAATGAGAACCAAATCCTCAAAAAACTGCATAGTACTTGAAAAATCTGCATCTTCATCCTTGAAGATGCCTTTTGTTGTATCTTGAATTTCAACTTGTCATGCAGGCCCATTTAAAATTGTAAACTACTGAACAATTAGCTTGTAGAACTTTACACTGTTCATGAGAGTTGTATTATCCCTGAAAACACTGGAGATAATTTATCTTTTTCTGTCTTCTATTTCTGAGTCTTACTATAAAGATGTCTAACACTAATTTAATCTTTAATGGCAGGTCCATTCAATTTTGAATCTGGGGGCAAAAGCCTGCCAAATCTACATCTTAATCCTTATAGTTGGTCAAAGGTGTCGATTTGCCCAAGATTTCACAAATAGTGGTTGCAAATTCTATGTTGCTGCTTGCTTATGGTTCTGATCATCTGATGGTTATTTCCCCCCATATTCTCAGGTATCTAATGTCCTCTATTTGGACTCTCCAGCTGGAATTGGACTTTCCTACTCGAACAATAACTCGGATTATGTCACTGGTGATCTGAAGACAGCTTCTGATTCACACAAATTCCTTTTGAAGGTGCCTTCTCACATATAAATGCATTAATCTATCCCCTTTTATCATTAAGCAACACTAGTAGAAAAATGCTTATTAACAATGGACGTTCACCGTTATCGTAGGCTAAAACATTGTTGTTAAAGGTCATGTTGTTAAAAGGGGTGCTCAACATCAACAGTTAAAAACCGTTGTCGTTGATAGTCAATAACAATAGTGTAGCAATAGTTTTTCACCGTTGTCTTTTAATGTGATCGACAACAGGTTAATAATAGTATTAAACCGTTGGTTGTGTGTGATTTAAATAATAGTTTGACAACAAATAAAAATCGTTGTCTTTTGGTTGAGGCAGCCAACAATTTACAACAAATACCATTTAAAAAATAAATTATTTAAATAATTAAACAATATTGAGCAAACACACTTCAAACTCTCATACATCAAAATATCATCAAATATCATATATCATACTGTGCAAATATCATGCATCAAGATATCCCCAGTATTAGTCCAAACTGAGATAACATCATCAAAATATCATATACATCAAGAATCATGTCCAAACATCATCAAAATTAGTCTAAACATCATCAAAATATCCCCAGTAGCTTCATAATTTTCTATCCATCAAAATATCATCCAAGTATAGTCAACCAGATGAAGACAGTCGCGCCCCTTAGCTTTGCACCAAAAGTTGATTCCTTCCCTTGTATATGAATTGTCAAAACAAATAGAAATATAAAATGAGCATTCACGACTAAAAATATTAGCCCTTACGCTCCTACAAAGCAACAAGGATGCTGCAAGCTGTTCCTAAATTAAAAGTGAAACTATTGCAACTTGACCTCTATAAATCTGTGTATGACAATATCAAACTCTCTTGTTCAAGAAGAACCTAGATTATAATTTAACTCTCGGTTGTCAGATTGATGAAGGCCTATTTTGACAATATAGACAAAAGAGAACAGTAAGAAATAAATTCTGAAAATCTATTAAAGATTGTTGTGCTGTATGCAACAGAGAATAGTAAGAAAGAACCAAGAAATTGAGTAAATGAAGCCAGATATCAAGCACATCAGACATAGTATCATCACCTTGCAAAGCTTCCAAAGAGATTGCAGCTTGGGTTGGAGTAGCAAAATCAACAAAGCATAGTATAAGTGGCTCTTCATCTGCAAAAAAGATGCATCAGGTTGAATATAATGGATAGTATGTCTGAACTCATAGCATCAATACGTAAGAGATTATGATGCCCAATAAAGGGCACAATACACATCAATGGTTGCATATAATATATCATGGCTATTCGCAGATACCCTAACAAAGGATGACAATTAACAAATAAGAAAACTTTTTAGAGGGGATTGTATCAGAACCAGTTCTTAATTAGAACAATGCACAAAGAGAGCAGAAAGATTTGCAATTTCTGAGATTGCAAACAAGGCTAATGGCATTCCTCATCACTAAAGAACAGAAGTAATTATAAACAAAAGTTAAACTACAGAAGGAGCATCACAAGATCATTTCCAGGAAAGTTAACGTCTGATATGGAATTGGTTGCATAACCAATTATCAAGCTACTAGTCCATGCATATAACACAACTATATTATAACAAATAAATCCATAGCCTTCAAAAATTAAAACTACCTTCTGAACAATGAATTTACTTAATGCATTTACAACTAAATCAGGTACATGTACTTGCAAATAGACAAGGGTACAGTTAATATCAGTAGAACACATCTTTTCACCACCCTAATAATGGATATATGCACGTCCTCCAAAGAGAACAAAGATACTATCTCAGCTTATAGAATGGTAATTCCCATCATAAATTTCGGTTTGATGGATAATGAAAAATATTATATGATTTTACCTTAATTCCTTAAGCAAATAATCTTGTGAGTAAACTTAACCACATCAAGGCAATTAAACCAAAAGGTCAACGGTTGAATAGTCCAGATTTTCAATCACCAAGTTTAAGTTCAATGCTAGGTTGTTCAGATTTTATTTTACTATGTAAACTATAAATAAATTGTTGGATCGAAGAAAATGATAGAGGGGGGGGGGGTGAATATCGTTATAAAATTTTCGGGCTAAGAAAGAGTAAATATGCAGCGGAAAGAAAATAACGTACACAAGAACACAAGTCGATTTTTTTACTTGGTTCGGAGTTACGGTCGGCTCCTACTCCAAGGCCCACAGTCCTTGACCGTTTACTTTGGGCAATTCTATATTCGGAAAGATCATTACAGATTGAAAGTACAGATATATAATTTGATAACTAAATCACAACATTTTCGTAAATTTAAAACTTTACCGATGCCCGAGATTGATCAAATTCCGGAGCAGAGGGTCGTCGTCATCGGCGTTGAAATCTCGAAATGGAACTTTGCTGGAGCGCAGTGCGTAAGCGAAAGTGTTTGGAGCGTTGGAAAGAATGGATTGTGAAGCCTTGGGGTCGAGCCCCCTTTTATAGTGCTCATACGGGCGCCTGTGACGTTGGGGGCGCCTAACACGTGTCCTTCGATCCGCGAATCCTTATCCGCGGGCTCGGTCAGCGCTTATCCTCTTCCACTTGGGCGCCTGAGCTGATAGGGGCGCCCGTGACCTCACGGGCGCCTGATCCGACTTGGTCCAGAGGCTTCGCAGCTATGTTTTGGGTTTTGCCTTCAGTCTTGGGCGCCCATATCCATACGGGCGCCTGAGCCCATTCGGGCGCATAGGCCCAGTGAAGTCCCTCACTTGCAGACGACCAGTCCTTCGACCTTGCAACTTTGGTTAGTCCCAAAACATAATGAACATTGGTTACATCGATAGCTGTCTTGGTTCTGACTTCGGGTCTCCCAAATGAAACCCTAGGTCGAACCGACGCCTATTGTTCCCTCGACTAGGAACGCGTCCTCACCTACTCCTCTCAGGAGAGTTTACTTTTTGCCATGCCCAATCCCCCTGACCAGGTCTTCGTGCCCAACTTCCGGTCAGGTCTTCGGTGCCCAGCCCCTTGCCAGGACTTCTAATGGATCGTCTTTGGCGTGCTAGAGGGGGGGGGGGGGGTGAATTGCACTTTTCGTTTGGATCTCTACAATTTCGTTAGCGCAGCGGAAACAATAATATGCAAATGAATAAAACAATGCTAACAATGAAATTTTTACTTGGTATCCACCCAGATGGGTGACTAATCCAAGGATCCACGCCGCGAGCACCACTTTCACTATGGAAAACTCTCCTTCAGGCGGAGAAACCTTTATAGTAGATCTTCCTCTTTACAGAATGCAGTAATGAGAGAGAGGAAGTAGAAGACACTCTTCAGACGAGCAGCACATCGACACTATACGGAACCGTACCGCTCACGTGCAAAAAGGTGCTCCTTTTATAGGAGAACAGGACAAACTCGCAGTCTGTCCAGCCCCGCACTAGTCGACTGCCCTTGAGTCGACTGGTCTAGCATTAGTTGCTAGCCAACGGCTAGTTTTCGGGGTATACCAGTTGACTGCCCCAAGGGCAGTCGACTGGTCCGAGGCCGAAAACTCTCTGTGAGTTTTGGCAGTCGACTACCCTGCCTCCCAACTTAGTCCCAGTCACTCCGGACCTTCTTCATGTATGCCTTCAGGTCTGCTCCCTTGGCTTGCCTCTTGAAGTCATCTTCCTCTGGCTATCGTCCCTCGGATGCGCACGCAAGCCTTCCCTTGGCTTGCCTCCATGCCACCCTTCACGTGTGCCCTTGAAGTCCACTTCCCGGCTTGCCCTTGGTGCTCTCCTCCCTCGGCTCTCGTCCCTTGGATAAGTCCACCATGTGTGATTCTCCAAGTCCTGTAAACTCAATCACACACATCAAATATAACATAACACTCTAACTTTAAACATATTCACCCACACACATCAAAACCATGATCTTCCAATCATTTAAGGGTCGATTGCCTCAACAATCTCCCCCTTTTTGATGTGTGACAATATGTTTAAGTTTAGAGATAAATAACAGCCATAATAGTAATAGCAATAGATAGCAATTGAAAAAGCATAAGACATAGTAACCCTAAGAGATAACCTCCCCCTTAATCCATGTCTTCTCCCCATTTTCAATTCTAATCATAATCCAAGTTATGTTTCCACTTAACACTAAACATTATTAAAAATGTAAGACATATTAAAACCTAAGAGGTAACCTCCCCCTTAATCCATGTCTTCTCCCCATTTTTAATCATTCAAGGTCTAAGTAAAAAAGAAAACCTTAAAACATCCATTCCAAGTTAAAATTCTAACTTAAACCACCCATTCTCTCCCTTTGACACCATCAAAATGATTGCCCAAGCAACCCAACCCTATGACATCAAATGAAATAAATTTGTATTTCTGAAAGAAAGTTTCAGAATCTGAAACCAAGCGTGCCAGTTGACTGATACGCTATCAGTCTGAATTTTCAGCTTTTCTGTCGAATTTCAGAAACTTCCAGAAAATTTCAGAAAATTTCAAAAATTGTAAAATTTTGCATACATGTTTGAAATGATATACTCTATCAAGGAAAAATATTAGTCCATATAAAATTTCAAAAATGCATGACTTTTGATAAAAATCCAAAATCATTGAAAACCACTACATTTTGTATCAAACTTACAATCTAATTTTGCAATCATATGACTTTTAAAAGCATGGCAAAGCATATAAAGCATAAAATGGTTTTCAAAGGTTTAAAATGTCCAACTATGATCTTTGAGCAAAGTGTCCATTGATTAAACACTTGTCTTTGTTGGATCGAGAGAAAACGATAGAGGGGGGGTGAATATCGTTAGAAACTTTTCAGATTCGAGGTTAAGAGAATACGCAGCGGAATTGAAAACACATCACAAGAACTTAAGCAATTTTACTTGGTTCGGAGTCGCGGTCGGCTCCTACTCCAAGGCCCACGGTCGTTGACCGTTTACTGTGGGCAATTCTATATGTGCGCAAATGTTTACAGAAAAATATTACAGTTGTAGTACAGTAAACTAAAAATTAAACTCTTCGTTACCGACGCCCAGTGTGGATCGTGCTTCGGAGCAGAGGGTCGTCATCGACGCTTGCATCTCGAGATGGAAGGTTTCCGGAGCAGAGCGCTTGAGTCGAAGAGCGTATTGGCGTTAGAAGAATTGTTTTCGAAGCCTTGGGGGTCGAGCCCCTTATATAGTGCACCTGGGGCGCCCGGGACGCTGGGGGCGCCCTCCACGTGTCTCCCGATCCGCAAACCCTCATCCGCAACTTGGTCAGCCCTTATCCCTCCAGGATCGGGCTCGGGGTTTGACGGGGGCGCCCGGGAAGCAGGGGACGCCCGGGTTGACTTGGTCTGCAGGCTTCTCGCTGACTTTAACTCTATCTGCTTCGTTGGCTTGGACCCAGGGCGCCCGAGGCATCCGGGATACCCGGGACACTGGGGGCGCCCGGGAGCTTGGGGCCGCCTGCACCAGTGAGCTTCCGAAGCGTTACTTGCTCAACTTGCCTTGCCTTCACCTTGGGGGCGTCCAGGACCTCCGGGGCGCCCTGCCCAGCTGCTGCCCCTCTCTTTTGGGAGTTCTGAGCTGCAGAAACTCGTTCCTTTGGTTCTGCATCCAGGGTTAGTACCACACAAAACAAAGCAAGAATGTTAGTGAATTTTACAGTTGTAGCTGTCTTGGTTCTGACTTTGGATCTCCAAAATGGAGCCCCAGGTCGAGCCGACGCCTACTGTTCCCTCGACGGGGAACGCGTCCTCACCTACTCCTCTCAGGAGAGTTTACCTTTTGCCAACCGGCTCCTCCGGTTGGACTTTTGCCCGATGCACCTGACCAGGTCTTCGTGCCCACCTTCCGAGCAGGTCTTCGGTGCCCACCTCCCTACCAGGACTTCATGCCCAGCTCCTTGCCAGGGCTTCGTGCCCAGTCCTTGACCAGGACTTCGTGCCCACCTTCCGAGCAAGTCTTCGGTGCCCAGCTCCTTGCCAGGGCTTCGTGCCCAGTCCTCGACCAGGACTTCGTGCCTAGTGTACCTAGGGCTTCTTTTCCTGTATACTTAGTGAACATGTTAGATAAACATAATATCTTAACTTTTGAAACCTTTGCCATTATCAAAACCCAGGTTTGACTTAGGTGCTGCCTGCACCAACAATCTCCCCCTTTTTGATTTATGGCAACCCGATTCAAAAAGTTAAGTTAATCGAAACAGGTAAAGTACTAGTTTAGTTTCCTCCCGCTGGAAGGAATCTCCCCCTAGGTTTTTCAAAGATTCGTGGGGTTTGAAAAATTTCTAAGTCTAAAGATGGAGTTAACTTTTTAACACTTAGAATATTTTTCAACAGAAGTTTTAGAAAACATTTTCCAAAAAAAAATTGGTTGGGCACTTGGAAAATTTATATTTAGACATTTTATATTTAGAAAAATTTTCAGGTTAATAACTTAGTAGAAAATTTTCCTAAACATCTTCTGATAAGAAAAAAAAAATTTAATCTCATTAGTACTTTTAGAAAGTTTATACTTAGAAACTTTTCTTATTTGAGAAGTTTGAACATAAGTACTTAGAGATAACAAATATCTTAGGTCAAGTACTTAGACACAATTTTGAAAAATGGTTTAAGTCAAGTACTTGGAAATTTTTGAAAACAATTTAAGTCAAGTACTTGGAAATTTTTGAAAATAATTTAAGTCAAGTACTTGAAAATTTTTGAAAACAATATAAGTCAAGTACTTGGAAATTTTTGAAAACAATTTAAGTCAAGTACTTGGAAACATTTTTGAAAAAGACGGTTTTGAAGGCAACTTTAAATTAATTACTTTTTGAAGAAAGGATAAAGAAAATTTTGAAATTTTGAAAAAAAAAATTAATTTTCAAATCTTCCTTCTCTCCTTTTTACTCTCTCCCCCTTTGCTATATATCAAAAAAAAACAAAGCAATATAGAAAAACTAAATTGCACAAGGATATAGTAAAAGAATAATGTGCTGTACTGAACCAATTCAAGATATAGACTAGACCAAATCAATTTGATATATCTCTGTCGGGTCCTGTCTAACCCAATTAGCTACTTACTAACTGTTATAAACAGTAGTTTTCGCTAGGGTTAGTCAAGTTAAGTGTTCTTTTCAAGTTAGATTTTCTAAACTTGACAGTTAACCTGATTACTGTTTAATTTGTATTTAGTGCCTCAATTACTGCAGATGCACTGACTTAAAGCATCTTGAATTAAGACAAAGACCTAAGCATCTCGACCCATTCTAGGTTATCAGTCAAAAGTACCCTAAGGTGCTTGTGAGATGCTGGCTTCTAGATCTATAGGTGCATGCAGTACTAGGGTTAGGGCCTAAGCTAAGTCCATTTTCGAAAAAGCCCTAGTTTTGAAGGGGGTAGTTTTTCCAAAAAAAAAAACTAAGTCGAAAAATTGATTTTAAAATTATAAAAAGATTTTGAAAATCAAGTAAGGCAGTTTTAAAATTATTTTAGAAGCTGATTTTAAAATCGAGTAAAGCAGTAAGAAAAACAGAAGTAAAGTAAGTCTATTCTACCAAGCATAATCCTAACTGCCTTCTTAGTGAGCTGAACTCAGACTCAGGTAGGGGTTTGATGAATATGTTAGCTAAGTTAGATTTAGAGTCTACATGCTTAAGGACTATCTCACCCCTGGCTATATGATCTCATACAAAGTGGTGTTTAACTTCTATGTGCTTAGTTCTGGAATGTTAGATTGGGTTCTTAGTTTGATTGATTGAGCTTATATTGTCAATGTAGACTTGAGTTTGGGTGTAGTTAAGCTGGAAGTCCTTAAGAGTGTGTATCATCATAAGAGTTGTGCTACACACTCTCCTAAGGCTACATACTCAGCTTCAGTTGTGGATAGAGCTACACAGTGTTGTTTTCTGCTGCACCAACTTACTAGACTACTTCCTAATAGTTGACAGCTTCCACTTGTGCTCTTTCTATCTAATTTACAACTAGCGTAGTCAGAATCAGAGTATCCTAACAAGTCAAAGGTTGAGGTCCAAGGATACCAAATCCCTACATTTAGGGTGCCCTTAACATATCTTAGTGTTCTTTTTAGGGCTGCTAAGTGTGTTTCCTTTGTAACGCCCGCCTTTTTAGGGCGTTACGCTAACATACATATACGCATGTGGACTTCTTAATACAGCGGAATAATTTTAAACTTTATCCACATGCGTTTAAACCATGCACTTATAACTTAAATCATGTTGCCACATTCTTAGCTATCATTCATAAACATAATAACATGATAAACTTAGCATCATTCTTAAACATGTAGCATCATTCTTAATCATGTAGCATCATTCTTAAACATGTTTGCATGGTCATCATATAAAGGGAGTAAGACATGGGATCTTTCCTTTTCTTCTGCCAAGTCATTATCACACACACACTTGCCCTTCCTGCTGCTTCCCTTAGCTAAGGACCTCATACTCGATCTGTGGTATAAGAACATAAGACTATAAGCACATAGGCTTAGTAAGACCCTTTCATACTCACAAAAACCATACGTCATATCATACATAAACATATGAAACATTCAACATAGCATAACATAATTATCATTGCATAACTCTTAACATGAACGTAAGCATATAACATGACATTCTTTAGCATAACATAAGCATATAATGTGGCACGGTTCTTAACATAACATAAGCATAGCATGGTTCTCATCACGACATAAGCATAGCATGGTTCTTAACATAACATACGCTTAGCATGGTTCTTATCACGACATAAGCATAGCATGGTTCTTAACATAACATACGCATAGCATGGTTCTTAACCTATCATAAGCATAGCATGGTTCTTAACATAACATAAGCATAGCATGGTTCTTGACATAACATAAGCATAGCATGGTACTTAACATATCATGAGCATAAACATAACATACTTATCATGGCATCATTCTTATGATAGACATAAACATAACATACTTATCATGGCATCATTCCTATCATGAACATAAACTTCAACATACTTATCATGGCATCATTCATATCATGAACATAAACTTAAACATACTTATCATGGTATAATGCATAACATGAATGGATGCATGAGTCAAATGCATATATCATAAGGTTGCCTACTTTTAGAATCATACTTTTAAATACTTAAACATAATCATAACATCATTGGGGTCCCCGGCTTGTACCACATACATACATCATGTGCGCGCATCCCTAAGTAAATACGAGGTAGCTAGCCTCGACCTACTAGAGTAAGGACAGCATAGTCGGTAGTCCCCGAACCGAGGCGTTCTTAAGGTGCCCATCCCTGTTGCACAGCTTCGGTAGTGCCAGAACCGTGGACAGCATAGTCGATAGTCCAAAACCGGGGCGTTCTTAAGGTGCTCATCCCTTGGACCCATACTTTAGTCCGGTACAAGCCCATTCATAAAGTAAAATAACTTCACATGCTTTATCATTCATAAGACATTCATAGCATATTTAAACATAACTTAACCATGCTACGACCCGGCCCGTCTACCGGCCCATTTACCGGTCCTCACGACCGTCGTACCGTCGTACCGTCGACCATCGACCGTGTCGTTTAGCATACTTAGCATTTCATCATTCATAGTTATCATCATGATGCCTTAAAGGCATGAACATTCATCATCTTCATTCTTAAACATCGCATACGTACATATCATTCATAACATAACATCCATACATATCATTCATAAAGCATGACATATATACATATCATTCATTAAGCATGGCATACATACATTGCATTCCTAAAGCATGGCATACATACATAGCATTCCTAAAGCATGGCATACATACATATCATTCATAAAGCATGACATATATACATAGCATTCCTAAGCATGACATACATACATATCATTCATAAAGCATGGCATATATACATATCATTCATTAAGCATGGCATACATACATAGCATTCCTAAAGCATGGCATACATACATTTCATTCATAAAGCATGGCATATATACACATCATTCATTAAGCATGGCATACATACATAGCATTCCTAAGCATGGCATACATACATATCATTCATAAAGCATGGCATATATACATATCATTCATTAAGCATGATATACATACATAGCATTTCTAAAGCATGGCATACATACATATCATTCATAAAGCATGGCAATTAAGCATGGCATACATACACACATGAAACATGGTACTTAAAGATAGGGTTATTGGTAACATAATTTCTACCACATGCTTGACCCTATATACATATATATACTTCATGATAAGCCATAAACCGTCATTCTTCAAACTCTAACTCCTCCCATACCCTATTTATTCTTGCTTGGCCGAAACTTACAAGGGGGAGTTCCATTATTCAAATAACATGTAAGGTAGCATAAGGAAATAACAACCATACATCACCCATAAGGCCACAAGAAGTCATTAGGGCTCATAATTAGGGTTCACCCTAACCTTTAGCCCTAATTCCTAGGGTTGGCCGAAACATGCTTCAACCATGGGGCATGAATAAATTCATAAAATTTCCAATTAATCATCTAACATCTTCCATACCATACCATAGGAGTCATTGGACCCCTTACTTGAGATAAGCCCTAACTTCATGCCCTAGAACCCTTCTTGGCCGAAACTTCTAGGGTTACAAGGCCTTGTGAAAATTCACATAAATTCCTCTCAACCTCCCTTGTATCATGAAGATACACAAGATCCATACTTGGAGATTTAGATCCATCCCTAACCATGAGTTCATGGTGTTGGCCGAAACTTTCAAGATGCTAGGGTACTCTAAAAATTCTCCAAATCATATTCTAACCTCTATTCATCATGGAAAAACATTAGAAAGCATGAGTAAGAATTTTTAACATCATCTTGGACCCTAAAACCATGGTGGCCGAAAGTTGTAAGGGTCATGATCATGATTTTCTCAACCTAAAACTAACAAAACTTCATCTTATGACAAAACTTCAAGGAGAACTATTATACCATAGGTGAGGGAGTCTTACATTGGTTTGTCCTTGATTTTCACCTTGAATGGAGAAGCCAAAAGAAAGCTCCTTGACCTAGGTCTCTCTTTAGTCCTTGTATCCTTGTTGAAGGTCTTGGATTTCAAGATAAAGTCCCTTGTGAAACTTTATCCAAGGGAAAGAAACCCTTGTGGGTTTTGGCTAGAAGAAGAAGGAAGGAAGAAGATAGGATTTCGGTGGGGGTTGGAGGAAGAAGGAAGAAGTGATCTATTTATAATGCTCTCTTGTCTCTTCACAAGTGCCTTTTCATCTTCTTCACATGGTGACTCTTCACCTCCTTAAGCCTTAACCAAAATCCACTTCATTCACTACTAGCACTCCCTTGTTAAGTGAATTGGTTAGTGCATGCATGGTTGTAGACTAAGTCCAAGGTTCAATCCTTGGTCCATGCACTTTATTTTTATTTTCTTTTTATTTCATTTTTCTTTATTTTCGAAAATTCCCTAAAACTCACCCATAATCATCTTAAAATTCCTAATTAAGATTCTTTTATATTTATATTAAATTCTACCTAATTAATACCCATTTTTGGAGCCCATATAAGGCCCATTAGTACTTAACTTCTCAATTTAAATAGGAAAATCATGCTTAACTAGGCTAAAGTTCGTACTATTATCTCTAGGTTCCTCAAACTATCTAGACATGATCAATATTTTTAAAGAAAATATTGAGAGGATTTTGCGGGTCGTTACAATCTCCCATACCTCTTGAAAGTTCGTCCTCGAACTTAAAATAGCTCCGGGTACTTGCGTCTCATCTCGTCCTCGCGTTCCCAGGTAGCTTCCTCGAACTTTTGTCTTTGCCATAAAACCTTGACTATGGGTACCTCCTTGTTCGTTAACTTCTTGGCTTGTAGTTATGCAACTCTTAGATCAAAATTTCTACATCTCTACGATTTCTAAGTACCATACTAACTGCTTCTACTCTTCGTGATATCATATCATTTTATTCATTTTGCTACTTCAAACAAGACTCTAACTTCCACTTACTATGCACAAGTTTATCATCTATGCACCAACTTATTACTCCGAAGCTCTTCTCAATTATCACTAATTTCAATATCTCTGCTTCATAACTAAACGATAATTTCAATATCATCTATACATCTTTTATCTGTATTAAACTAAACGAGAATTACATTATTATTATATGATTCTCTTTTATTACATTCAGTATCATACTTCAAATATACTCCTTGACAACATAATTACAGCTTGATATAAGTACAACTCTTCTTCCTTTCTACTCGAATCTCGTCACCCCTTTTTCCGAGAATTGTTCTTACTTTATTAATCTTACTTCTTTTATCATCTATTTTAATAGTATATTTGTTTCTATGTAACATAACTTCTTAGAGTACATAAACTCATGTATCGCTTATCATATTACTTCCTATTCTAGTTATTTGAGCTATTTACTTTGTTTTAACTAACTAACCTATAATGCCTACAGTCTCCATTAATTATACTAAAATTTCTCAATTAAATTTATGAAATACTATATTTAAACCCATAACCAGATAACTAGTCTTTGACTAATAATCTATGCTAACCTAAAAGCTAACTCGAAACACTTGTATCCAGGATTTTACTATTTAGTTTAAACTAAATATAACATGCTAATCTCTTTACTTTTTATCAACCCAACACCATAAAAATTTTTTTTTTCAATTTACATGTAAACTATACTTTTCTCTACTCTTTCCCTATCTACTCTAAATACCACACAATCTATCAAGTGATAAATAATATTATCCAGTATATAATATAACTCTTCTATATCAATCGCGCTCTTCGCTTTATTAGTACTCTGTCTTGCTGCTCCTCCAGATACTCACAGCTTCTTACTACCACTTCATAGTTGTTCATCCTCCACATATTAAATACGGTATTCTCTCGCAATTATAAACCTAATCTCAAATTCTTTTCTCTTATAGTTTTAGTCTTGGTAGTCTCATTAATTCTGTTACTCTATCTTCTAGCCATGCTTTTCTTCATAAAAGACAAGATTGGCTAGTATAAGTTATTGCTATTCCTACCCGCATATCAAATTCTAAAGTATTTGAATTTCCTGAAAATGAGGTAAAGTATCGTTCACCTTACATATCCTAAAAGTACTTGCTATCCTAAAATATATCCTTCATACTTGCATATTCTAGAATCATAAAATGTCATCCATACTTGCATATTCTAAAATCATAAGGTATCATCCATACTTGCATATTCTAAAATCATAAGGTATCGTCCATACTTGCATATTCTAAAATCATAAGGTATTTCTACTTGAATTCTAAATATAAGTATCATCCTACTTGCATTCTAATCATAGTATCCTACTTGAATCAATAAAAGATCATCCATACTGATATCTAAATCATAAGGTAATCATATGCATATAAAATCATAAAAGAGCATAAGGTATACATAGAGGTACTTACTTGGAAGCTGCAGGAAGGAGGCTTGATGTGTGTGTAGTGAGATGGCAAACTGCTCTGATACCAACCTGTAACGCCCGCCTTTTTAGGGCGTTACGCTAACATACATATACGCATGTGGACTTCTTAATACAGCAGAATAATTTTAAACTTTATCCACATGCGTTTAAACCATGCACTTATAACTTAAATCATGTTGCCACATTCTTAGCTATCATTCATAAACATAATAACATGATAAACTTAGCATCATTCTTAAACATGTAGCATCATTCTTAATCATGTAGCATCATTCTTAAACATGTTTACATGGTCATCATATAAAGGGAGTAAGACATGGGATCATTCCTTTTCTTCTGCCAAGTCATTGCCACACACACACACTTGCCCTTCCTGCTGCTTCCCTTAGCTAAGGACCTCATACTCGATCTGCGGTATAAGAACATAAGACTATAAGCACATAGGCTTAGTAAGACCCTTTCCTACTCACAAAAACCATACGTCATATCATACATAAACATATGAAACATTCAACATAGCATAACATAATTATCATTGCATAACTCTTAACATGAACGTAAGCATATAACATGGCATTCTTTAGCATAACATAAGCATATAATGTGGCACGGTTCTTAACATAACATGAGCATAGCATGGTTCTCATCACGACATAAGCATAGCATGGTTCTTAACATAACATACGCTTAGCATGGTTCTTATCACGACATAAGCATAGCATGGTACTTAACATATCATGAGCATAAACATAGCATACTTATCATGGCATCATTCTTATGATAGACATAAACATAACATACTTATCATGACATCATTCCTATCATGAACATAAACTTCAACATACTTATCATGGCATCATTTATATTATGAACATAAACTTAAACATACTTATCATGGTATAATGCATAACATGAATGGATGCATGAGTCAAATGCATATATTATAAGGATGCTTACTTTTAGAATCATACTTTTAAATACTTAAACATAATCATAACATCATTGAGGTCCCCGGCTTGTACCACATACATACATCATGTGCGCGCATCCCTAAGTAAATACGAGGTAGCTAGCCTCGACCTACTAGGGTAAGGACAGCATAGTCGGTAGTCCCCGAACCGAGGCGTTCTTAAGGTGCCCATCCCTGTTGCACAGCTTCGGTAGTGCCAGAACCGTGGACAGCATAGTCGGTAGTCCAAAACCGGGGCGTTCTTAAGGTGCCCATCCCTTGGACACATACTTTGGTCCGGTACAAGCCCATTCATAAAGTAAAATAACTTCACATGCTTTATCATTCATAAGACATTCATAGCATATTCAAACATAACTTAACCTTGCTACGACCCGGCCCGTCTACCGACCCATTTACCGGTCCTCACGACCGTCGTACCGTCATACCGTCGACCATCGACCGTGTCGTTTAGCATACTTAGCATTTCATCATTCATAGTTATCATCATGATGCCTTAAAGGCATGAACATTCATCATCTTCATTCTTAAACATGGCATACGTACATATCATTCATAACATAACATCCATACATATCATTCATAAAGCATGACATATATACATATCATTCATTAAGCATGACATACATACATAGCATTCCTAAAGTATGGCATACATACATACCATTCCTAAAGCATGGCATACATACATATCATTCATAAAGCATGGCATATATACATAGCATTCCTAAGCATGACATACATACATACATATCATTCATAAAGCATGGCATATATACATATCATTCATTAAGCATGGCATACATACATAGCATTCCTAAAGCATGGCATACATACATATCATTCATAAAGCATGACATATATACATATCATTCATTAAGCATGGCATACATACATAGCATTCCTAAAGCATGGCATACATACATTTCATTCATAAAGCATGGCATATATACATATCATTCATTAAGCATGGCATACATACATAGCATTCCTAAGCGTGGCATACATACATATCATTCATAAAGCATGGCATATATACATATCATTCATTAAGCATGATATACATACATAGCATTTCTAAAGCATGGCATACATACATATCATTCATAAAGCATGACAATTAAGCATGGCATACATACACACATGAAACATGGTACTTAAAGATAGGGTTATTAGTAACATAATTTCTACCACATGCTTGACCCTATATACATATATATACTTCATGATAAGCCATAAACCGTCATTCTTCAAACCCTAACTCCTCCCATACCCTATTTATTCTTGCTTGGCCGAAACTTACAAGGGGGAGTTCCATTATTCAAATAACATGTAAGGTAGCATAAGGAAAAGTAACAACCATACATCACCCATAAGGCCACATGAAGTCATTAGGGCTCATAATTAGGGTTCACCCTAACCTTTAGCCCTAATTCCTATGGTTGGCCGAAACATGCTTCAACCATGGGGCATGAATAAATTCATAAAATTTCCAATTAATCATCTAACATCTTCCATACCATACCATAGGAGTCATTGGACCCCTTACTTGAGGTAAGCCCTAACATCATGCCCTAGAACCCTTCTTGGCCGAAACTTCTAGGGTTACAAGGCCTTGTGAAAATTCACATAAATTCCTCTCAACCTCCCTTGTATCATGAAGATACACAAGATCCATACTTGGAGATTTAGATCCATCCCTAACCATGAGTTCATGGTGTTGGCCGAAACATTCAAGATGCTAGGGTACTCTAAAAATTCTCCAAATCATGTTCTAACCTCTATTCATCATGGAAAAACATTAGAAAGCATGAGTAAGAATTTTTAACATCATCTTGGACCCTAAAACCATGGTGGCCGAAAGTTGTAAGGGTCATGATCATGATTTTCTCAACCTAAAACTAACAAAACTTCATCTTATGACAAAACTTCAAGGAGAACTATTATACCACAGGTGAGGGAGTCTTACATTGGTTTGTCCTTGATTTTCACCTTGAATGGAGAAGCCAAAAGAAAGCTCCTTGACCTAGGTCTCTCTTTAGTCCTTGTATCCTTGTAGAAGGTCTTGGATCTTCAAGATAAAGTCCCTTGTGAAACTTTATCCAAGGGAAAGAACCCCTTGTGGGTTTCGGCTAGAAGAAGAAGGAAGGAAGAAGATAGGATTTCGGTGGGGGTTGGTGGAAGAAGGAAGAAGTGATCTATTTATAATGCTCTCTTGTCTCTTCACAAGTGCCTTTTCATCTTCTTCACATGGTGACTCTTCACCTCCTTAAGCCTTAACCAAAATCCACTTCATTCTCTACTAGCACTCCCTTGCTAGGTGAATTGGTTAGTGCATGCATGGTTGTAGACTAGGTCCAAGGTTCAATCCTTGGTCCATGCACTTTATTTTTATTTTCTTTTTATTTCATTTTTCTTATTTTCGAAAATTCCCTAAAACTCACCCATAATCATCTTAAAATTCCTAATTAAGATTCTTTTATATTTATATTAAATTCTACCTAATTAACACCCATTTTTGGAGCCCATATAAGGCCCATTAGTACTTAACTTCTCAATTTAAATAGGAAAATCATGCTTAACTAGGCTAAAGTTCGTACTATTATCTCTAGGTTCCTCAAACTATCTAGACATGATCAATATTTTTAAAGAAAATATTGAGAGGATTTTGCGGGTCGTTACATCCTTAGCACAGGTTTGGTATCTAGCACACATTCCTATGGTAAAGAGGATATCAGGTCTGCTGGCTGTAAGATACAGTAGACTTCCAATCATACTCTTATAAAATTTAAGGTCTACTAGTTTACCATCAGGGTCACTATCTATTTTTACATTTGTGGCCATGGGGGTACTTATGCTTTTAGAGTTATCCATTTTATATTTTTTTATTAACTCCTTAGCATATTTAGATTGATGGATATAGTTTCCATCCCTAGTTTGTTTAATTTGTAACCCTAGAAAGAAATTGAGCTCATCAACTAAGCTCATTTCAAATTCATTTTCCATTATTTTAACAAATTCTTTTAGGAAGTTCGAGTTCGTTGACCCAAAGATTATGTCATCGACGTAGATTTTGGCAATAAAGATTTCTTTTCCTAAGGTTTTAATAAATAGGGTTGAGTCAATTTGTCCTTGTTTAAATTCTTTAGAAATTAGGTAGGTTGATGAGCGTTCATACCAGGCCCTAGGTGTTTGTTTTAGTCCATAAAGTGCTTTGGTGAGTTTGTAAACATGGTCAGGTCTTTCTAAGTCCTCAAAACCAGGGGGTTGTCCTACATAAACTTCTTCCTTAATAAATCCATTTAGAAAAAGCTGACTTTACATCCATTTGATAGAGTTTAAATCCTTTATGGGATGCAAAGGCTAATAACATCCTAATGGACTCAAGTTTAGCTAATGGGGCATATGTTTCATCATAATCTAACCCTTCTACTTGACTGAACCCTTTTGCTACTAAGCGGGCTTTATTTCTAACTATTTCTCCTTGATCATTTAGCTTATTCCTAAAAACTCACTTAGTGTCAATGATGGATTTGCCCTCAGGTTTAGATACTAGTTCCCAGACTTGGTTCCTCTCAAATTGGGCTAACTCTTCTTGCATAGCTATGATCCAATCAGGATCAGGTAGAGCTTCCTCTATAGTCTTAGGTTTAATTTTTAAAATCATTGCTATCTGACTAAGGTTTCTATAGGAGGACCTAGTTCTGACTCCTAAAGTTGGATCACCCACAATTTGATCAGTTGGGTGACTGAGTCTGGGTTTCTTGGTTTTTCTAGAACTTGGTTCAGCCTCAGGTCCGGTTGGTCGGTTTGGTTCAATATTTGGTTCAACTACTCGGGTTGGTTCAATAGTTGGTTCAATTGACTCACTAGTTGGTTCAATAGTTAGTTCATTTATGGGTTTAATTAAAGATTCAACAGCTTATTCATTATCTTCTTGATCAATATTTGGTGAATTTAGATCTGGATTATCAGATTTTGAGTTGATTTCTTCATCAAATATTAGATTTGTTGTTTCTTCAATTTTCTTAGTTTGTTTGTTGTAAACCCTATAGGCTCTACTTGTTGTTGAATATCCTAAGAAGATGCCTGGGGTTGACTTAGACTGGAATTTATCTAGATAGTCTTTGGTGTTTAGAATATGGACTTTGCATCCAAAGACCCTTAGGTAATGTAGGTTTGGAAGTCTATGGTAGTATAATTCATAGGGTGTTTTATTGTGTCGTTTATTAATTAGTACCCTATTTTGGATGTAGCAAGTCGTACTAATTGCTTCTGCCCAATATTGGTTAGCTAGGTTAAATTCATTGAGCATAGCCCTAGCGGCTTTCTGTAGGGTTCTATTTTTCCTTTCAACTATCCCATTTTGCTGGGGGGTTCTAGGACACGAAAATTCGTGTATATACCCATTTACCTTACAAAATTCCTCGAATCATTGATTTTCAAACTCTCCCCCATGGTCACTCCTAAGTCTTTTGATTTTGGTATCGTTTTGATTTTCAATTAACTTACAAAAATCATTGAATAGGTTTAGGGTTTCATCTTTGGTCTTTAGAAACCTAACCCAGGTAAACCTAGAGTAATCATCAACTATTACTAAGCAGTACTGGTTTCCGCTTAGTGACTTGGCTCCATGTGAATCAAATAGGTCAAGGTGTAGGAGCTCAAGTGTGGTTTGAGTTAGATCAGACTGAATAAGTTTGAGATTAGACCTGGTTTGTTTACCTTGATTACATAATTTACATATTAAATTTTCATGGTTCTTAATTTTAGGGATATCTTTAATTAGGCCAAGTTGAGTGATTTTCGAAATTATTCTCAAATTTGTGTGACCTAATCTCCTATGCCAGAGGTTTGATTGTTCTAACTGAGTTAACATACATTTAGGTACTAGTGGTAGGATTATAGTGTAAACATTATTTTTCCTAGTGCCCTTAAGCATGATTTCTGAGTCTTGCAAGTTTCTAATCAAGCAGTTAGAGTTGGTAAAGGTAACTACATAACCAGTATCGCACAATTGACTTATGCTAAGCAAGTTAAATTTAAAATCTTCAACCAAAAGAACCTTCTTAATAACAAAGTCAGATTTAAGTTCAATGTTACCTGACCCAATCACCTTGAGTGTAGCATTGTTGCCAAATGCTACTGAGCCTAGGTTTTTAAGCTTGAGTTTGGTGAATTTCAATTTATCCCCAGTCATGTGTCTGGAGCACCCGCTATCCAACATCCATTGGTCCAAATCATTATGTTCCTACATATAAAGAGTTACATCCATTGGTCCAAATCATTATGTTCCTACATATAAAGAGTTTTTGTTGATTTGGATCCAATTAGAATCAGGAATAGTCTAAATTGATTTTCACAACCTAGTCTGTCTCACCCAATCTAGGGTTGTCAATCACGTTAGGCTTATAGGTTTTGTGAGACAGGTTTTAGTAGATATAATTATTTTGAAAAATTATAATTTATTTTGAAAATCTTAAATTAATTTTGAAAATAGTTGACTTTGAGTTTATTTTAAAAAAATGTGTGAATCTACAATTATCTGAAAATTTGTGTTAGATTCGAATTTGACAAAGAATAATTTGAATTTGAATTTCAAAAATTGGCTTCCAGGTCTTGGCGAGGCACTAGGCCTTCTTTGGCCGTAGCCTTATTGGATCATTAACCCTTTCCTTGACAAAGCCTTTTGATGAAATTTCATTTTCAAGATTATTTCTTGAAAAATTCTAGTCTTACTAGTTTGGGTCTTGGATCGGTAGCTTCAGCTAGTTTCACCAGTCTAAATAGACCAAGTAGAGTATACTTGACCTTATTAGAAGAGGCTTCCCTAACGTACTATCATCTCACCGCAACCCAATACTAGGTTGTTCAAATTTCAATTTAATTGGTTCAGTCCTTAATCTAACCAGTCCTAAGTCTAAGCATGGTAAATTGTAGAAATTAAATAAACAAGAAATCATGCAATTAAAAAAAATAGAAATTTATCTAACTATGAATATTGTTTTTAATTTGGCTCCCCCTGGACTAAAGCCACGATAATGGTTCGGCAAGATGTGAATCTTGTCCTTGGGGATCCAATACTGATTTGATCCAGTTTGTTTGTTCAGGCATAGTTTGGGTACCCATGCCTGAATTTTAGGTCTGGACTGGTTCAGTACAGCATAGTATGTTCTTTGTCTAGACTTGGTTCTATAACCTAATCCGGATCGATTTAGAACCGACTTCTGTTTTTCAAGAATCATGTCAAGACCCTTGGAACCAGAAGTGAATCGTTCTAAGGCTGTTCTGAGGTCCTTGACTTGAGTTTTCAAGGAGGAGTTCTCTTTCTCAAGTTTTTCAACTTGAGTAGAGGCTCCTTCTTGAACCTTCTCAGTTAAGGATCCAGAGTCAGCTCCCTCTTTCAGGAATTTTACTTCCTGTCGGAGATATTTGACTCGGATTTTGGCTTACGCCAAGTCTCAAGAAAGATAGAAAATTAATTCACATAATTGATTTTAGAAAAACCACTTACAGTGATTTCGCCATCCTCTGAGAACGTGAGTTTGCCGTCGTCCGACTCCGATTCTGACTCGGTCTCGATTTCTTCTGAAGCGGTTAGTGCGAGCAGGTTCGACTGTGGGGCCTCTTCTTCTTCTCCAGAGGAAGACTCGTCCCACGTTGCTTGAAGAGCCTTCTTTCTTCTTGCTTTCTTGGCTTCTTTTAGGTTAGGGCATTCCGATTTGAAATGTCCCTTTTTGTTGCATTCGAAGCAAGTCACACTTGATTTGTTCTTAGTTGGTTCAGCGGGATCTTCCTTCTGTCGGCTGGCCTTTCTTCTGTTGGATTGATTCTTCAATTCCTTGTAGTAGTTCCGGGCAAGCCGGACCAGCTTGGGTCGATCTCCTTCGCTGTCTTCTGAGTCTGAATCTGACTCAGACTCGGGCTCAGGTTGAGGCTTCTTCTTGGTTATCTTTCTAGTTTTACCTGTAATAAAAGCAATGCCTTTCTCGGCCTGTGTGCAGTTAGTCTGCTCATGTAATTCAAGTTCGGAAAATAGTTCATCTAATTTAATTTTAGACAAGTCCCTTGAAACTTTGTACGCATCTACCATAGATGCCCACAACGTGTTTCTTGGGAAAGCGTTAAGGGTATACCTGATCAGGTCACGGTTTTCTACCTTGTGACCGATTGTGTGAAGGTCGTTCATCAGTTCCTGAATTCTGGCATGAAGCTGGGCTGCTGTTTCACCGTCGTTCATCTTGATTGTGTACAGCTTGTTCAGTAGTAGGTCCCTCTTGCTGATCCGGGTGTCGGAGGTTCCTTCGTGCAACTCAATTCCCTTACCCCCAGAGTTCTTTTGCACTGTTGAATGGACCTACCCGGTTCAGCTCCTCTTTGGTTAGGCCGCATTGAAGTGTTTGAGTTACTTGGCATCAGCTTCAATTTTTCTTTTGAGGGCGGTATCTCATTCAGTGTAGGATTGTTGTACTCCGTCAGTATTCTTCGAAATTTCCAGTCCGGACTGGATTATTATCCACATGTCCACCTGAGTTTTCAGGTGGACTTCCATCCTACTCTTCCAGTAGGAGAAATCCTCTCCATTGAAGAGCGGTGGTCTGGCGGTACTGAAGCCCTCTTGCATGGCCATTCAGAAATTATTTGAAAAGAGAGAGAAATGAAAAAAAATGTCCCAAGACTTGATCTTGGATTAGTAGTGCGGGAAGAAAAGAAATTATCGAGTGGTGTTGCACCAACCTCGATTAACGATAAAAATTCGAAAGAAAAAAAATTCGAAGAAAATCTGAAAAAAAAAATTCTCAAATTGGTGGTTGCATCAAATTTGAGCTTCCCCGCTCTGATACCACTTGTTGGATCGAGAGAAAACGATAGAGGGGGTGAATATCGTTAGAAACTTTTCGAATTCGAGGATAAGAGAATACGCAGCGGAATTGAAAACACAGCACAAGAACTCAAGCGATTTTACTTGGTTCAGAGTCACGGTCGGCTCCTACTCCAAGGCCCACGGTCGTTCACCGTTTACTGCGGGCAATTCTATATGTGCGCAAATGTTTACAGAAAAATATTACAGTTGTAGTACAGTAAACTAAAAATTAAACTCTTCGTTACCGACTCCCGGTGTGGATTGTGCTTCGGAGCAGAGGGTCGTCGTCGGCGCTTGAATCTCGAGATGGAAGGTTTCCGGAGCAGAGCGCTTGAGTCAAAGAGCGTATTGGCGTTGGAAGAATTGTTATCGAAGCCTTGGGGGTCGAGCCCCTTATATAGTGCACCTGGGGGCGCCCGGGACGCTGGGGGCGCCCTCCACGTGTCTCCCGATCCGTAAACCCTCATCTGCAACTCGGTCAGCCCTTATCCCTCCAGGATCGGGCTCGGGGTTTGAGGGGGGCGCCCGGGAAGCAGGGGGCGCCCGGGTTGACTTGGTCTGCAGGCTTCTCGCTGACTTTAACTCTATCTGCTTCGTTGGCTTGGACCCAGGGCGCCCGAGGCATCCGGGGTGCCCGGGAGCTTGGGGGCGCCTGCCCCAATGAGCTTTCGAAGCGTTACTTGCTCAGCTTGTCTTGCCTTCACCTTGGGGACGCCCGGGACCTCCGGGGCGCCCTACCCAACTGCTACCCCTCTCCTTTGGGGCGTTCTGAGCTGCAGAAACTCGTTCCTTTGGTCCTGCATCCAGGGTTAGTACCACACAAAACAAAGCAAGAATGTTAGTAAATTTTACAGCCGTAGCTATCTTGGTTCTGACTTTGGGTCTCCAAAATGCAGCCCTAGGTCGAGCCGACGCCTACTGTTCCCTCGACGAGGAACGTGTCCTCACCTACTCCTCTCAGGAGAGTTTACCTTTTGCCAACCGGCTCCTCCGGTTGGACTTTTGCCCGATGCACCTGACCAGGTCTTCGTGCCCACCTTCCGAGCAGGTCTTCGGTGCCCAACTCCCTGCCAAGACTTCGTGCCCAGCTCCTTGCCAGGGCTTCATGCCCAGTCCTTGACCAGGACTTCGTGCCCACCTTCCGAGCAGGTCTTCAGTGCCCAGTTCCTTGTCAGGGCTTCGTGCCCAGTCCTCGACCAGGACTTCGTGCCTAGTGTACCTAGGGCTTCTTTTCCTGTATACTTAGTGAACATGTTAGATCAACATAATATCTTAACTTTTGAAACCTTTGTCATTATCAAACCCCAGGTTTGACTTAGGTGCTTCCTGCACCAACAGTCTTCCCCATAGTTGGTCTAGTTTTTATATTTTGATACTTTTAATGGTTCAACAATGTGCCAGAAGCACAAGTGAGCCAAATGTATCACCCTAATGGATCAAGCACCCTTTTTCAAGAGTAAAATCTCAAAGTTCATCCTACACTTCCACAAAACACATTCCAAGGCCTCTTCTTAAGGATGTAAACTCCGATTCGGGAAGAGGCTTGGTAAAGATGTCAGCTAGGTTAGACTTTGATTTAACATAGTGTAGTTCTATGTCTCCCCTTGCCACATGGTCTCTAATGAAGTAATATTTCACTTCAATGTGTTTTGTCCTAGAATGGTGAACCGGATTTTTGGTCAAGTTGATTGTACTTACATTATCACACAAGACATTGACCTTGGTGTAATGTAACTCATAATCCTCTAAGGTGTGCATGATCCAAAGGAGTTGGGAAACACACCCACCCATTGCCACATATTCCGCCTCCGTTGTTGATAGGGCAACTCATGGTTGTTTCCTACTACTCCAACTAACTAAGGAAGACCCAAGGAATTGACACTCTCCACTAGTGCTCTTCCTATCTAGCTTACAACCCGCATAATCCGAGTCGGTGTATCCAATTAAATCAACACTGGGGGTTCTAGGATACCAAAGTCCGACATTGAGGGTACCTTTGACATACCTTAGGATCCTCTTAACTACAACCAAATGGGACTCTTTGGCACAAGATTGGTACCTTGCACACATACCTACTGCAAAGAGTATATCGGGTCTACTAGTGGTTAGGTATAGGAGGCTACCAATCATGCTCCTATATTGCTTAGAGTCTACCATTTTCTCTTCAAGGT
>JAGFNQ010010569.1:0-31261 GCA_024364735.1 Boesenbergia rotunda | reverse complement strand
ATGGCATTGCACCATGTGCATATTTTGCATCGTGCATTGTTTGCTACACTTGATTGCTGCACTTGTTTGACATGCATATTCTGGAGACTTGTTATCTGAGATTATATGCCTTTTGATATTCCCTTAGTATTTATTACCCTCTTTCCAGGTTAGATGGATTCAGGTATGTACTTACCCAGTATTTTCAGTTCCAGTCTTTCCCTATTGTTGTTATGAGACTGTATTAGCTGAACTCTTGTTGTTAGTATAACTTTCTATGCATATCTCTTGGGTATTCGCTGAGCTATGGACTCACCCCGTTGCCATACATTTTATTTCAGGTTGATGCCTGCCAGGAGATCCCTAGCAGCCAGTCCCCAGCTCCAGAGGAGCCCTGCTTGGTTTTATATTTACGTTGTTTTGGTTATGGACCTTGTAGTATACATTTTGCTTCCGTTGCCAGGTTTCGAACATGTATTCATGTTTTATTCGATGGTATTGTACTTTTGAGTCGTATGTTGGACTTCGTGGGGTTTTGGCTTTGTTCCTGCCTCCTGGCAGCTCAGGTGAGATCGTATTTTGGTTTTACGATAGTTATAGTCTTATAACTGCTATTTCTGCATGGATTGGAGGCCTGAGGCCATTTAACTGCGTGGTTGTGAAATATTTATCTGTTTGTATGTGTAAATTGTCCGCCGGACAGGGGAGGTGCTGTCCGATTTTATATTGGAACAGCGGCTCCTGGGTCTCGGGGCGTGACAATTTATTTTGGTATCAGAGCGTAGGTTTCGATGCCTACGTGTTTTCAGATTTTTCGGTGTTTATCTGATACCAATTTATTTTTGGTATCCAGCCCAGGATGTGGGATACCATCGATTCGTGATTTGTCGGAGTTAAATCTGATACCTACTCGGTAGGTGTCGGAGCTCGGGTTAGATGAGTCTGCCCGAGTACATTTCGGATTTTCGGAGTCGTTTCACGGCGTGACGTGGACCATGGGACTTGGCGGCGACGGGACATCTCCGGGCAGCAAATGTATGATCTGATAAGGTTAGTGACCTATATCCTTAGTAACCAATGGTTAATATTGTAACAGGTATGACTAGGCGCGGACGTGCCCCCGCACCGGGACGTGGTCGAGGACGGCCACGTAAGTCTACTATTGGGTCTCCGGTGACCAGGTCACCCGAGAGACCGACGGAGACGGGGCCAGTCAGTCAAGGACAGACTCCTCCGGTTGTTCCGAGGCCCCCATCTCCACTGCTGTCAGCGGTTCCGACCGTACCACTCGTGACTGCTACACCGTTGATTCCCACAGTACCAGCACCGGTGCCTGCTACTGCTTACTCAGCGGGACCATCTGTGATACCAGTTGCTACACCTGCACCGGTGCCAGCAGTTCCGTACCCGATCGTGCCTCTGTCAGCACCACCAACGGCGTACCCAGCAGTACCTACACCTCCAGTGGTGCCCACCGTTGTCTACCCTTCGGTGCCTTCATCTGTACCATTTGCGGGAGCTTCCGCGGCACCCCCAGCAGTACCTACTCCCCCGGCGATGCCTACGGTTAGCTACCCCTCAGTACCGTTCACGGGAGTTTCTGCGGCTCCCTCAGCGGTTCCTGCTCCAGCAGCTTATTCGGCCCCACCAGTGGCCCCTATTCCAGGATTTTTCACAGTTCCATCTACTGTTCTTGTCTTAGCACCCTATGCAGCTCCGCTGGTACCCCCTACTACTCCGGCAGAGTGTGCCAGAGCCCGAGCACGGATACCAGCACTAGCAGAGTCGGTGAAAGGCCGATTCACATTATTCCACGGAGGAGCTGATCCTAGGGCTGCCCGTGACTGGTTGGAGACTTTGGAGGGTACGTTTGATTACATGGCTTGCTCCGAGTGGGAGAAGGCGGCGCTAGCCGCATACCATTTACGAGGCGAGGCGGTTACCTGGTGGGCCTCGCAGCGCACGATCATTGGAGAGCAGCATCTCACATGGGCCGTCTTCAGAGAGGCATTCGAGAGTCACTACGTTCCGATAGCTTATCAGATGACTCAGCGACAGGAGTTCCTGACTCTGCAGCAGGGGACTCGCACGGTTATGGAGTATAGCGCAGAATTCGACCGGTTAGCTGAATTCTGCCCCGAGCTGGTTACCCAGGATAGATCACGGATGATCCACTTTACTCGAGGACTAGCTGCGTATATCAGACTCAAGCTTGCCGGATTTAGTACTGCATCTTACTGTGAGGCTTTGGAGAGAGCCCTTTTGATTGAGATGACCCAGCAGGAGGTGAACGCGGAGAAGAAAAAGGGAAAAGAGTCAGCTCAGGTTTCATCTCAGACTCAGCCACAGCAGACCTCGGGACAGAAGCGGGGCAGTCAAAGTCAGGCTGCTCAGAGCACTTCTGAGACATCATTGCGGCCTCAGAGGTCTAGACGTACTATAGGAGGGTACAACCAGTCTTATCAGCAGAGTCGAGAGCAGTCTACTGATAGATCGCACTGTGTACAGTGTGGTTCTCGACAGCATAGTAGGGGAGATTGTCCGCTGGAGCATCCTATTTGCTACTATTGCAAGCTACCGGGACATCTGAGTCGAGATTGTGCGCTGAAGGCACAACATGAGAGTACGGGAGTTACGGGACAGGGTGTACCTTCGAGTCAGCCAGGATCTCAGGGGGGAGGACATACGACTCAGCCTCCTTTCCGTCAGCCGCGGACCACTCCCCCAGCAGCTGTTTATGGTATGTATGGATATGAGCACTCCAGCACCCCATCAGTGTCACCCTTGACTACTTCAGGGTCTCAGCATCAGACTGCGCCTCCGTATCAGCATTATCCACCATGTCAACCACAGCAGTATCTGGCAGTTCCACCTACACCGCCAGAGGCGGGACGAGTATATGCTGCCACCAGAGAGGAGACACCACGGACCGAGGGATCGACTTTTCGCGGTATGATGTGTCCTTCATGCATTTCGAATTAAATAGTGATAGATATGAGTAGTGTTCTATTTCGTGGCTGTCACGGATACCTTTGGCTGAGGTCTAGCGAGTGTTTACGGCTAGATCCTGGAGTTTAGAGATGCCCTATTAGTTGGGGAGATTTTGGTCAATAACCAGTGGATGGGAGACCACTGGTGTCGGTAGGTTGCTACCTTACCCTGGAAATGTAGGGTTAATATCCGTCAGCACTTATATGGTAAGTGTTGTTAGTATTAGTTATTGGTGGAAACCGTACCCAATGACGAAATTTGGGGACCAAATTTTTATTAGTGGGGGAGGATGTTAAATTCGACACATTTATTCCATTTTGGGAAATTTTGGAGAATTACCGGATAGGTTACGGGGTTTCCGAGTCCTTGGATGCAAATTTAGGGACCAAAATATAACAAACTATTAGTTACAGGGACTAAGACGAAATTAAGTTTAAAACCCAGGGGCAGTATTGCGATTAGACTGAAACTCGGTGGACCTAAATGCAAAAATGCCATACCTATACTTGACCTAGCTCATTCGGCCGGCTCAAACCCCCGCAGCCGCCCCTTCCTCCCCTTGCGAAGCCAGTAGCCGACGCCACTGCCTTCTCCTCTTTCTCTCTGCTTCGCCCGCTCGCGGACGCCGGCCAAGGCAATAACCATCGACCTCCACATCCACTCTCTCGCCCGCGTGCCCTAGCCGCGATTCTCCCGATCGAGCGCCGCCGTCTCCTCCACACGAAGCCGGCGAGCTCAAGGCCGAGGATTCCCTTTTTCTCGCAGCCGCGTGCACCCGACGCCAAAGCTAATCATCTCCATCCTTTTTCCTTCCGACGGTGTCCTCTTCGATTTTTCCGGCGCTTACCTGTCTTGCATTTTAGTGAGCTCTCCTCCAAACATTTGTTCAGTTGGACTTGTCATAGACTTGTTCTTGGTGATCGACCTCGGAGATTGGAGCTGGAAGTTGAGGTAAGTTGTTGTTGGTATTAGACTCATAGTGGAAGGGTTGGAGCTGTGGAGGGGAACACGAAACTGAATCCTTGTGTTTGTTGACAGATTTGATTTCAGGAATTGGAATTTGGAATTTGGAGTTTCAATTCCTCACCTCCTGTTTGCCGTGAGGAATTGGGTGGCTGCTGATTGGAGCTTGTTGTATTGCCGGCACAAGAACTCCAGATCTCTGCTGATACCTCAGATTGGAACAGAAGTATTGGGGGAAAACGGGTTGCGCCAATCGGTAAGGATAGCTTGAATATGTTGGTTTGATTTGGATTTCCAGTAGGTTGGTAAGATCTGTGTGGATGTTTTCTGTTGATGATCAGTGGATGAGCTATTGATTTGAGTTTAACTTTGCTTTGTGGAGAATTGTGGTGATCCCAACTTGATCTGGAATTTGTGGTCTTAGCTCGGTTGGAGAAGCTGAGTTTGAGGAATTCCTGTTGCATAAGGGTTATCTCTAAACCCATGCTCAAATTCTGCTTGTTCTGTTATTTCTGCCATACTCTGAGCTATTTGATTAGGCCTTTGGTTGTTGCCATTTGATGTTAGGCTCTGAGGTGGATTGGTTTTTCTTGGTGGATTTGTGGTTGCAACCGAATGGGTAGATCTGTTATGGGATTATGTTTGAGGAATTGTATTGGTATGGTTAACTTAGTTTGGAAGGTAATTCTTATTGATCTGTTGTATCAATTTAGATAACCTTGTAAATTGATTGGGTGGTGTTGCTACCTGAATGCTTGGAGTTGAGGTTGGGGTTAGGTTTAGTTTCGAAACTTAAACCTAATGATTAAGCGTGGTGAATTTGGATTTAGATTTGGACCTAATTCTAATCACGAGGAATAACTAGAGAACTTTCATTTAATTAGGAATAATTAAATGGAAACTGACAGGTTAGGTTAACCCTAGAATGGATTAGGAATTAATTAGCTAGTTACTATTCTTGTAATAGCTAATTAAATCTATCCTTGATACAGGGACTTGATTTGGATTTTATTGCTGATATTGGCGGGTGGTTCTATCGCGTTTGATACGGATTTCCACTCTTGGAGGCGGGTACCCTTTGACTTATCTTCATGATATTGTCATCTTGTTATGCATAGACTGTTATAGATAGCAGTAAGATCATACGCTATCCCTGTTTATTATGCCTGTTCTGGATACTTGTTATCTATCCCTGTTTATTATGCCTGTTCTGGATACTTGTTATCTATCCCTGGTTATTATGCCTGTTCTGGATACTTGTCGGTTATCCCTGTTTATTATGCCTGTCCTGGATACCTGTGGTTATCCCTGAGTTATTATGCTGTTAGTTCCATACAGTATCAGGTAGTGTCATATCTATATGTATGCTTAGAGATCGTGATGTATCTCCTACCTTTGACCTTGAGGGATCTGTAGTTTTCGGCCAGTATACCTTGTAGGTTACTTGTATTTCCTGTTATAGGATTTCAGACTGAGACCTAGTATACTGAGGACTTGGGAGGGAGGTATGTGTATCTATCATACACCATCCTTGCATTGTTGCATGCCGGCGATCAGTGACTCCCTTGTGGTTGAGCCTATCGTCTTCCGGTACATGATATGCACACACGACCACTCATGGGTTAGTGGATACCGTTGGGTGTGTGCATTTGCTCTGTACTGCTCCGCTCGACCGCTCAGGGGTAGTGGTTTCGGAGCGTGGTAGCAGGCGGAGATCCCTTCTCTTTCCATAGACCAGAGGAGATGAGAGCGACGCTCCCTCATATATACATGAGGTAGGGGGCTGTCCCCCGTCAGCATCCTGTCCACTCGGTCACTCAGGAGCAGTGATGGCAGAGTGCGTACAGTGTCACAGCTCTACCCACTCGGCCGACACAGTATCGCCTGTCTCGGTGGCTTGACTGGAGTTAGGGGGTGACCATGGCATTGCACCATGTGCATATTTTGCATCGTGCATTGTTTGCTACACTTGATTGCTGCACTTGTTTGACATGCATATTCTGGAGACTTGTTATCTGAGATTATATGTCTTTTGATATTCCCTTAGTATTTATTACCCTCTTTCCAGGTTAGATGGATTCAGATATGTACTTACCCAGTATTTTCAGTTCCAGTCTTTCCCTATTATTGTTTTGAGACTGTATTAGCTGAACTCTTGTTGTTAGTATAACATTCTATGCATATCTCTTGGGTATTCGCTGAGCTATGGACTCACCCCGTTGCCATACATTTTATTTCAGGTTGATGCTTGCCAGGAGATCCCTAGCAGCCAGTCCCCAGCTCCAGAGGAGCCCTGCTTGGTTTTATATTTACGTTGTTTTGGTTATGGACCTTATAGTATACATTTTGCTTCCGTTGCCAGGTTTCGAACATGTATTCATTTTTTATTCGATGGTATTGTACTTTTGAGTCCTATGTTGGACTTTGTGGGGTTTTGGCTTTGTTCCTGCCTCCTGGCAGCTCAGGTGAGATCGTATTTTGGTTTTACGATAGTTATAGTCTTATAACTGCTATTTCTGCATGGATTGGAGGCCTGAGGCCATTTAACTACGTGGTTGTGAAATATTTATCTGTTTGTATGTGTAAATTGTCCGCCGGACAGGGGAGGTGCTGTCCGATTTTATATTGGAACAGCGGCTCCTGGGTCTCGGGGCGTGACAGGAATTATGGAAATTGAGATAAGCAACACCTTGTTAGGATCTGAATTGAAGTTGTACACATCTGAATCTATGAAGAAAGTTGTGCCAAGCTGTGCCAAAAACAGAAGAAAATCAGATCCAATGCAGAATTTTGTGCCAAAACAGAAAATTTTCGTGCAGGTAGTAAATGTGTGATGCTATCTGATGTGAAGGAAGTAGAGGCTGCAAGGATGAAGAACCTAACTATTCTAGAGTTTGAAATTGAAGCCGGGTAGCTGCTGAAATTTGAAGCAGCAAAAACAGAAGAAAAATTCTGAAACAATGGCAGTAAAATCTGTGCCAAATGGAGAAACATCTGTGAGTTGAATCTGCAATGGAGAAGAAACTGATCTTTGCTATAGAAATCAGAAACAATCTGCTAGAAGCTGAAATGCAGTTGTTCTTTGCTGTAAAAATCAGAAATATTTGGGGAGAAGATGAATTGCAGCTGAACAAATCAATTTGGATGTGCTGAAATGATACAAGCTGAATTGATATTATTATTCTGAATTGAAAATGTATAGATCAGTGATCTGAGTGTAGCTAAATTAATCTGGAATGAATTGTAGAGGACTTCTGACTAAAGATCAGAATTTCTGAGAAGGGCAGCAGGTTCTCTGAATTAAAGTGCCGAAACCATTAAATGGGAGAAGAGCATTTAATAGCTGAGTTTTTGGGAAATCTTGGACCTTTAAACCTGATCGAATGGAAGCTGAGAAGCCAAAAAGTGATGAGCACACCCATTACTAATCAGAAGGAGGTGGCTGATGGAATGCCCACAGAAAAAAAAAGAAATTGCAGTGAAGTGCCGTGGCTAAGGAGAAATGGGATGTATCAATTCATTAAGTGAAGCACTGAAATTCTCCTTTATGATGTGATGCCAATTATTTGAGAAATCAGATTCTTGGTTCTGAAAATGAATTGCCGTGGAGCTGGGATCTGGAAAACGAAAAAAAAAGTGAATGAGTGTGCCAACTAGAGAAAGTGAAGTTTATCAAGAGTGAGTTGCAAGGGTTGTTGAGTGGAAATTTTATGTTGAGTATCTATTTTACTTGATATCAGATGTTCTCTGATACAAATTTGATTTGAAATGCTCCATTAGAAGACTTGAAAAAAAAGAAGAAAAACAGTTTGAGAAAAAAAAAAGAGAAGAAGAGAAGGAAGAAGCAAAATGGCACAAAAATTGGGATTTTGGCTCCATGAGATCAGTGAAGTTTCTCTCATCCGAATCAAAAGCTTTTCTCCACTACAAGTCTGACCTTGCTAGAGGATTAAAGAAGAAGAAAAAAAAATCAGAAAAGAGAAGAAAGAAACAAAGTTGGCACGCAAGGTGGAAGTTGGCACATTGAGATCAATAGGGTTTTCTTCATCCAAATCAAAGGCATTATCCAAGTTTTACTCCATCACACTTTTGATATCACTAGAGGACTGTAAAGATGGGGCAAAGCACATTGGAAACATTCTTGAGCAACCAAGTCTCCCACTTTATCAATTTTTTCATTTTCTTGATTTTTATTCCACTCCTTACCATTCTCTATGTTTTAATTTGTTTTTGTAGATGTTGATCCTAATCATGAATAATGGTGGAGATTAGATAATAAGCAAGCCTATGGTAGTGCAAAGAAGCATGTGTGTTTGAGTGAGCTCCACTTCCATCATCAACATAGAACTTAAGGAGAGAGCCACCAAAAATTTTCCTTGAAAGGCCAGTGAGTTAAATTCATCTCAATGAATCATGATGGATTAAAAGGCTAAGTTGTTGATTTAAGAACAAGATACTAATCCATAGAGTTTAGATTTTTGAGAATTGACAACCTTAGGTAATTTCTTTTCATTTGCTTCTAATTATACTTAAGAAAATCTAAGGGATACATACTTAGTGGTTTCGCGAGACGCTCAAGCTTAAGTGTGGGAGAGTTGATAAGTACCATTTTATTGATTATTTTAGATGCCAAAATCCATGTTTGACCCATGTTTTTCTTGCTTAATTGTGAAATTACTCTAGGTTTTAGAACTTACTTTTATTTTGGACTTAATTGCAAATCTTTACAAATTTAGATTATTTGGCCACTAAATTTTTGATCTATTTTTGTAGGCATGAAAGGTTCATGGACCTAGGGCATACTGGGTCAAACATGAGTCGGAAGTGGACCCGGATCGAGTTATCAAGTTTTAGATTAATCCGGGCCGTCCGATTTAAAAGCGGCTAGATCTGAGCCATCCTGGACCATCTGAAGCCATCAAGCTAGGGTTAGGGCTGATCAAGCACTCTGATCAAGATCTGAAGGTTTCATCCAAATCAGAGCTCATTGAACCGTTGGATCAAGCTCAGAGGGTTCTAGATCGTCCATTCAAAGATTAGGTTGATCTGGACCATCCGTTGCACATCTAGAGGATCCGAGCTACCACGAGACAGATCCTGACCCCTGATCATCATCATCAAAGTTTAGATTAAATCAGAGCAAGATCAGTCATTGGATGTTCTCAATTCAATCTGAGCCGTCTATTGCTAGCTACTTAATCAAAAAACCTGCGCAGCTTCTCCTTGTCACGTCTTCGCCGTTCTTCTGTAGTTCATCTTCAGTTTCTTCAAGTTTTTCATCTAAGGAGGCGTGAGCACCTCAATTTCAACCTTAGATCATCATTAGAATCCTTGCAAGACAACTTCGATCGAGAATTCATCTCAATTTTCATCCGGACAGAGGTGTTTGAGAGTTTCAGCATTCTCTGTGGTTCGAGCACTTGAATCTCAGCCACAATGCATTTCCGATGATTTGAGTCACTTGTAGGGGTCCTCAAGTGAGCTCAGATCTTCTCCAAATCATCATCGCAACTCATTAAACTGAGATCGAAGAGTTCGGATTGGAATTCTCCCAGCTGATGCAGTTTGAGCAGAGTTCATCAATCTAAGCTATTTTCCACTGATTTGCTGAGCATAGGGGTTCGAGGCCAGCCTTTGCGTGACGAACAAAGAGATGTTGAGCTCGGGAAGGGTTGAGGAGTAGTTTCTTATTGAATTTGCTGTTTTTGCATTAGCTGTAATTTTTGCCGCAACTGTTCTGTTCTGAAATTCATTTTCAGCTACTGTAATTCACGTTCTTAAGTTGTTTTGCTATAATTTAGCTTTAGTTCTGCTAGTAAAGTAGCTAGGGATCTTATTCAGTGACCAATTGAAGTTAATTTAGTTTATCTGCTGTTTATTGCTGCGTATCAACTTAATTGTGGCGTGCCAAATTTAGATTTCGTGCCAAGTTCATATCTGAATTCTCCAGTTTGTTTCTGCCTTCTAAATTTTTGTTTCTGCATTTTAGATTTCAGCACGTCAAAAGGACCTTGTCTGGTGAATCATTGCTTCAGATTTCCTCCTGATTGCATTCATTTTGCATTTGCTTTGTGGATGAATTTCTGCACAAGCTTGTTCTGAATTTTCAGTTTCGATTCTGCCTTTCTTTTCCTTGCTGTAGTTTGTGTCTGCATTGTTAGCTTATTTCTGAATTACTTGGTTTATTACTCCTTAAGCTAGTTTCGAGTAGTGTACCTAGTTGCTCAATTTGTTTTTGCATCCAATTAGTTGATCTATTTCAATTCTGCTCATAGCTTCTGAAATTTCTGCACTTGTATTTCTGCTTTAGCTGTTTGTTAATTGATCTTCCATTTGCTTCTAAATTTCCTTCCTTCATTCTTGCGTATCAGTTACTCTTAGTTTAACTTCCCAAGCTGATCTTGATTAGTCTCATTCCAGAAGTAGCAGTCCTTGTTTCAGCAAGTTTCATGCACAAGTTGGCACAAAAATTTTAGCTTTGGCACAAGGGTTTCCTTTTGTGTGCCGAGCTGTTTTGGCATTGTTTTTCATCAGGAATTCACCTGTCTTCTAGTGTGCCATTGTGTTTGAAATTAGTTAGGGTTTGCATTCGAGTATTTTTGAGTTTCTTTGCATTGGTTGGCTTCCAAAAAAATTATAGCTAGTTGAGTTGAATTGTTTGTTTGATTTCTGAATTTCGCATGCTATTAATTGTGGTAATCTTGTTTGTTTCCAAAATTTGCCATCACTGCACTTATTCATTTGTTTAGCATCAAGATTGCATTTAATATCCATTCTGTTCCCTTTTAATTTCGATTTAGTTCCCTTGGTTAAGTAGGTCTTCTCTTGGTTGAATTCCTTAGTTGCCATCACTTGTTTAGTGCATTTAGTTAAAATTCTTTTCTTTTCCTTGCACTTTCAATTCCAAATTGCAAACAATCCCAGATTTCATTCGAAACCCAAAATTCATAAACGACACATACATACAAGCTCGAATCACACAACATCAACTTGCCCTAGGAAAAATACGACCTGTGGCCCCTTTACTACATTTTCATATTTTTGATTGCAAAAAGGGTTTCCAGCATTTTATTCATATTTAAATTTGAGACCCACATATTTCATGATAGCCTAGTCCTACATAGACTTCTTCTTTGATGAACCCATTTAAAAAGGCTGACTTAACGCCCATTTGGTAGAGTTTGAACCCTCTATGGGCAGCAAATGCTAACAACATTCTAATTGACTCAAGTTTGGCATAGGTTTCAACATAGTCTAATCCTTTGACTTGACTAAACCCTTTAGCTACTAAGCGGGCTTTATTTCTAACTATTTCCCCTTGGTCATCCAGTTTATTCCTAAAGACTCACTTAGTATCTATAATAGACTTGCCCTCAGGTTTAAGTACTAGTTCCTAGACTTGGTTTCTTTCAGATTGGGCTAACTCCTCTTGCATAGCTATGATCCAATCAGGATAAGGTAGGGCTTCCTCTATAGTCTTAGGTTCAATTTTTGAAATTAGTGCTATTTGATTAAGATTTCTATAGGAAGACCTAGTTCTGACTCCTAAGGTTGTATCACCTACTATTTGATCAGAAAAGTGACTAAGTCTAGGTTTCTTGGTTCTTCTAGAACTTGGTTCAGCCTTAGGTCCGGCTGGACGGTTTGCTTATGTGTTCTGTTCAACTACTTGAGTTGGTTCAGTTATTGGTTCAGTAGTTGGTTCAAGAGATAGTTCATTTAGAGGTTCAACTAGTGGTTCAATTGATGGTTCAAATGTTTGTTCATTATCTTCCTGATCAATATTTGATTGGGTCAGGGTTTGGTTATTATATTTTGGATTAGTTTCCTCATCAAAGATTAAGTTAGTTGTTTCTTCAATTTTATTAGTTTGTTTATTGTAAACCCTGTAGGCCCTACTAGTTGTTGAATATCCTAAGAAGACTCCTGGAGTTGACTTAGACTGGAACTTACCTAGGTAGTCTTTGGTGTTCAAGATGTGGACTTTACACCCAATGACCCTTAGATAATGTATGTTAGGCAGCCTATGGTAATGTAGTTCATAAGGAGTTTTATTGTGTCTTTTGTTAATTAGGACCCTATTTTGGATATAGCAAACCGTACTAATTGCTTCTGTCCAAAATTGGTTAGCTAGGTTGAATTCATTGAGAATGGTCCTAGCGGCTTCCTGAAGGGTTCTATTCTTTCTTTCTACTATCCCATTTTGCTAGGGGGTTCTAGGACAGGAAAATTCATAAATACATCCATTTATTTTATAGAATTCTTCAAATCTTTGATTCTCAAACTCTCCCCCGTGATCACTCCTAAGTCTTTTGATTTTAGTATCATTTTGATTTTCGATTATCTTGCATAGATCAATAAATAAGTTTAGGGTTTCATCCTTAGTTTTTAAGAACCTAACCCAGGTAAATCTAGAGTAATCATCGATAATAACTAAGCAGTACCGGTTTTCGCTTAGTGACTTGGCTCCATGTGAATCAAATAGGTCGAGGTGAAGGAGCTCAAGTGTGGTTTGGGTTAAGTCTGATTGAATTGACTTGTGATTAGACTTGATTTGTTTACCTTGGTTACATGAGTTACATATCGTGTTTTCATAGTTCTTAATTTTTGGTACCCCTTTAATTAGACCAAGTTGGGTAATTTTTGAAATTAGTCTTACATTAGTGTGACATAATCTCCTATGCCAGAGGTTGGATTCTTCTAATTGAGTTAGGAGGCATTTAGGTACTAAGGGTAGATTTATAGTATAAACATTGTTTTTCCTAGTACCCTTACGCATGACTTCTGAGTCTTGCAGATTTCTAATTAGGCAGTCAGAGTTGGTAAATGTTACTACATAACTTCGATACTTCTTGTAACGCCCGTTTTTTTTCCTAAGCGGCGTTACGTTAACATACTTAGGGCATGTAGACATCATAAGGCAGCGGAATAACTTTAACTTATACATGCCCTACTAACATTCTTAACTTAATGACATAGGAACCTTAGCATATTAACTTTGAACTTAAGCATCATATCATGTCATACATAACCTCATATTATGAGGTTCACTTTGAACTTAGTCATCATATCATGTCACATCATAACATAAGGTTCCATGAGTCATTATTCGAGCATAGAGATATCAAAAGTAAAGTTCTAGCATAAACGGTAAACATTTGGTTTCCTGGGCCAAGTCACTATCACACACATACGTTTTTGCCCTCCTGCGACTTTCTCATTGTCCCCTTGCATGATCTGCGGTATAAGGAAAAAGACTATAAGCACACAGGCTTAGTAAGACTCTTTCCTACTCACTAAAACCATTCGTCATTCATTCATAATCATATGAAACATAATCATCATTTAGTCTTAAACATGAAGCATAAACATAAACCTACTTAACCTTTACATGGCATGATACATGGCATAACCATAAACATAACTAAACATTCCTATCATGGCATAAAACATAAACATAAGCATAAACATGATTAAACATTTTTATCATGGCATAAAGCATAAACATAAGCATAGACATGATTAAACATTTTTATCATGGCATAAAGCATAAACATAAGCATAGACATAATTAACATTTTTATCATGGCATAAAGCATAAACATAAGCATAGACATAATTAACATTCCTATCGTAGCATAAAGCATGGTATAAACATACTCATCATTAGTCATTCCTAACATGGCATGAAACATGGTATAAACATAAACATAAGGTATAGATCAACCTATCTAACATATCATGAGCATACTTTCCATTATAGCATATGGGCATCTTCTTAACATAATCATGGCATAAATCATTTACTATCATACCCATTTCTTAACATGAATCATAAGCATAAGACATCATCATCATAGCATAATGCATAACATGAATGAATGCGTGGGTGGAATGCATATGTATATATATATGTATAGATGCCTAACTTTTAAAACATACTTTTAAATACTTAAACATAATCATCACATTGTTGGGGTCCCCGGCTTGTACCACATACATACATCATAGCGCGCATCCCTAAGTAAATACAAGGTAGCTAGCCTCGACCTACTAGGGTAAGGATAGCATAGTCGGTAGTCCTCGAACCGGGGCGTTCTTAAGGTGCCCATCCCTGTTGCACAGCTTCGGTAGTGCCAGAACCGTGGACAGCTTCGGTAGTCCAGAACCGGGGCGTTCTTAAGGTACCCATCCCTTGGACCCATACTTCGGTCCGGTACAAGCCCCATTCATAAAGTAAAATACTTTACATGCTTCATCATTCATAAGACATTCATGGCATATTTAAACATGGCATAACTTGGTTACATGAAGCATGACTTAAAACATGCTTGATCATCATGATGCCTGGAAGGCATGAGCATTATCTTTCTTAATAAACATGGCATGCATCTTTATTCATAACATGGCATGCATCATCATTCATAACATGGCACGCATCCTTATTCATTAACATGGCTTGCATCATTATTCATAACATGGCATGCATCCTTATTCATAACAACGTGGCATGCATCATTCTTATCATAGGTAACAGAACATGATTCTTAACATAACATGAACATATAACATAGCATGGTTCTTAACATAGCATGAACATATAACATCACATGGTTCTTAACATAACATAAGTATTCATAGGTAGGACTTCCATAAACATGATTCCTACTATCCAAGTGCATGACATGGAACATAAGACATTCATAGATAACCCTATTAGACATGGCATCCAAATCATAAGCATACATACATAAACATGGTACTTAAGGTTAGGGTTATAGGTAACTTAAATTCCTACCACATGCTTGAACCCTTAGGTATTCTTCATAATGAACTATAAACTGTAGGACCGGTGCCGTCGATAGAGGGGGGGGTGAATATTGACCGTTCGAAATCTTTCGGAAATCTTCGTTCGTAAAACTATTCAGATCGTTAGTGCAGCGAAAAAATAAAAACAAAACGAACACAGGTACACAGTGGATTTTACTTGGTTCCCGACCCCCCAGGGTCAGTACATCCAAGGCCTATGCACGGGAACGCCCGTCCACTATTGGTCTCCTTCCTGGACTTTTCGGAGGCGGAGAAACCCGACTTACAGTGTAAGATTTACAAGCAATAATATAGAAAAATTAAGTGCAGTAATTAACATGCAAACCAACGAGAAAAAGTCTGACGCTCGGCCGATCTGGACCTCCGAAGTGCCGCGCACCTCCTCCTGGAGCCTCCCGGTCATAGAGCCTCGTTTCTAGCGTGTTGTCGTCGGTCAGAAGGCTTGGGATCGCTCTTGGAAGTTGTGTCTGAAGCAGAGGGGTCGAAGCCTCTTATATAGGCCTCCTCGGGGCGCCCCGGACGCTGGGGGCGCCCCGGAAGACTCGGTCAACTCTTATCCTTGCGCCTACCTCGCCGCAGGTGATAAGAACTTTGACCAGGGCGCCCCGGATGCTCCGGGCGCCCATCTTGAACCCAGTCAGCGCTTATCCACTGCTTCGGACTCGCAGCAACGAAACAGTGTTGACCCGGGCGCCCCGGATGCTCCGGGCGCCCCGGTTGACACCTATTTTGACTGCATCATGTTTACTGCCTCTTTAGTACTGCCTGGGGGCGCTCCGGACACTCCGGGCGCCCCGTGAGGGCTTATCCTGTGTTCTGACTTCGAAACAGCAAAACAGCTACTAATCCGGGCGCCCCAGACGCTCCGGGCGCCCCGGTTGACACCTGTTCTGCCTGCTTCACCGTACATGCCTTTTTAGCACTGTGTGGGGGCGCCCCCCTTGCTGGGGGCGCCCTGGTTGCATGGGGGCGCCCCCCTTAAGGCCTGCCAACCATGATTTTTACCCTGCTTTGCCTCCGGTTCTTGATACCTGCAAGATACACAAACACAAAGCATAGATACATATAATGTTAGCCTTAAGGACTTGGTTCGGACTTCGGATTTACACGAAACCCTAGGTCGAACCGGCACGAGTTCCCATCCCCTAGAACTCGCCCTTCACCTACTCCTTTCAGGAGATGGTTGCCACCCAGCCCTTCGGGTGGACTTTTACTTAGCTTCCGATTACTCCGGATCTCGAGACGCCCAAACCCTGACCCGTCTCTACTCCTGTCCTTAGTCATCGCTCAGCTAAGTTGCTTAGTCCCTCGGACCAAGTCTTCATTTCCTAGCAGTCCTTCGCCAGGTGCCTAGCAGCCCTTCGATAGGTCTTTGTTACCAAGCAGTCCTTCGCCTGGTGCCTTGCAATCCTTCGCTAGGTCTTCTATGCCTAGCAACCCTTCGCTAGGTGCCTAGCAGCCCTTCGCTAGGTCTTCTATGCCTAATAGTCCTTCACTAGGTGCCTAGCAGCCCTTCGCTAGGTCTTAGGGTTACGATTTCTAGCAGCCCTTCGCTAGGTGCCTAGCAGCCCTTCGCTAGGTCTTCTATGCCTAGTAGTCCTTCACTAGGTGCCTAGCAGCCCTTCGCTAGGTCTTAGGGTTACGATACCTAGCAGCCCTTCGCTAGGTGCCTAACAGCCCTTCGTTAGGTCTTAGGGTTTCGATACCTAGATTCACTAGGACTTTTCTTCAGCCTTGGTTACTTCTCTCTTACTCCCCTTTGTCTGTTTCAATAGATCACTGACTTAAGTGAATTGTCAAACATTAAAACACTTAAAGAGAAACATCATTGATGCAACTTGCACCAACATAAACCATCATTCTTCAAATCTTAACTCCATCAAACCCTAATTACCTAGCCTTGGCCAAAACCTACAGAGAAGGTTTCCATCATTCCCATAAACATATAAGATGGCACAAGGTAAAGGAACATCCATACATTGGGGTTTGGATTTAACTCTACCCATGAGTTCATGGGTTGGCCGAAACCCTAGGGGACCCTAGGGTACCCCAAAAATTCCCCAAAATTATATTTAATCTCTAAACATCATAAGGAAACCTTAAATAACATTATACAAATTTTTGGCATCATCATGGACCCTTAAACATTGTGGCCGAAACCCTAGGGTATCCTAGGGTGCTTGCTTTGCTTCTTCCATGTTGGCCGAAACTCTAGGGTATCCTAGGTTACTCCAAAAGTTCCCAAAAATTATACTTAACCTCTAAACATCATAAGGGAATATTAAATAACATTATACAGATTTTTAGCATCATCATGGACCCTTAAACATTGTGGCCGACACCCTAGGGTATCCTTGGGTGCTTGCTTTGCTTCTTCCATGTTGGCCGAAACCCTAGGGTATCCTAGGGTACTTCAAAAATCCCCAAAAATTATACTTAACCTCTAAACATCATAAGGGAACATTAAATAACATTATACATATTTTTAGCATCATCATGGACCCTTAAACATTGTGGCCGAAACCCTAGGGTATCCTAGGGTGCTTTCTTTGCTTCTTCCATGTTGGCCGAAACCCTAGGGTGTCCTAGGGTACTTCAAAAATACCCAAAAATTATACTTAACCTCTAAACATCATAAGGGAACATTAAATAATATTATACCGATTTTTAGCATAATTATAGACCTTAAAATCCTTGTGGCCGAAACCCATAAACCTAGGATTCCTGATTTTCTTTCCTTTCAACATCAAATCTAAAAACCAACCGATATATCATGCTAAAAATCATGGAAATTATAAGGAACTATTATACCACAGGTGAGGGAGTCTTACCTTGAGTTTCTTGATTTTTCGAACCTTGAAAGAAGAAGAAGATTGCAAAATCTTTGGATCTTTGCCTCCTTGTCCTTGTATCCTTGGAAAACTCTTAGATCTTGGAGATAAGACCTCTTGTGGAGCTTTTCCAAGGGAGAACCCTTCCTTGGGTGTTCGGCTAGGATGAGGGGAGGAAGAGTTTTCGAAGATTCAAGTGATGGGAAGAAGAGGTAACTCCCAAAACCCCCCTTTTATAGCCCATTAAGGAGGCAAATGAAGAGTCTCTCCATGACTCTTCATCTTCTTCTATGCCTTAACCAATATCCACTTCATTCCCTCCTAACAATACCTTGCTAGGTGAGTTGGTTAGTGCATACATAGTTGTACAAGAAGTCTAAGGTTCAATCCTTGGCTCATGCACCTTTATTTTTATTTTATTTTTATTTCATTTATTTTATTATTTTTATTTTCCTAAATTCCGAAAATCCCCTAAAATCCCCCATAATTATGCTAATATTCCTAAATAAAATTCTTTTATATTTATATTAATTTTACCTAATTAATACCCATTTTTGGAGCCCCTTTAAAGCTCATTAGTACCTAATTTCTCTAATTTCTCCATTAAAATAGGAAAAATTAGGCCAAGACTTACCCATAATCATGTTAATATTCCTAATTAAATCCTATTTATATTTATACTAATTATTCCCTAAAATCCACCTATAATCATGGTACTAAAAAACCACATAAGGCCCATTAGTACTTAGTTTTCTCAATTTAAATGAGAAAACATGGATTTTCTAGACCAAAGTTCGCATTAATGTTCCTAGGTTCCTTGGAAAATTATCTAGACATGCTCAATATTTTAAATAAATATTAAGAGAATTTTTCGGGTCGTTACACTTCTAACCATAGGCGCATAGTACTTCTGTGGGATATGCACGAGCAACTTATTCATTACCATGTTTGTTGCTGGATTTCGGAGATTGGTTTCATTGTGACTTTTATTTATGGACTTCATTCCGTGGTAGATCGAAGATACCTATGAGAGGATTTGATTGATATTGGGAAGCTCATGGAAGCAAACTCTAGTGCATGGATGGTTATGGGGGACTTCAATTCCATTCTATCTATTCATGACAAAAAAGGAGGCTTGTTGGTTAATAATTATGAGATGCGGGATCTACAAAGGTTTGCACATGTATGTGGCATGGTGGATCTAAGATATATTGGATGTCGGTTTACTTGGGCAAAAGTTGTAACGCCCGCCCTTTTTCAGGGCGTTACGCTAACATACATATACGCATGTGGACTTCTTAATGCAGCGGAATAATTTTAAACTTTATCCACATGCGTTTAAACCATGCACTTTTAACTTAAATCATGTTGCCACATTCTTAGCTATCATTCATAAACATAATAACATGATAAACTTAGCATCATTCTTAAACATGTAGCATCATTCTTAATCATGTAGCATCATTCTTAAACATGTTTGCATGGTCATCATATAAAGGGAGTAAGACATGGGATCTTTCCTTTTCTTCTGCCAAGTCATTGCCACACACACACACTTGCCCTTCTTGCTGCTTCCCTTCGCTAAAGACCTCATACTTGATCTGTGGTATAAGAACATAAGACTATAAGCACATACACTTAGTAAGACCCTTTCCTACTCACAAAAATCATACGTCATAACATACATAAACATATGAAACATTCAACATAGCATAACATAATTATCATTGCATAATTCTTAACATGAACGTAAGCATATAACATGACATTCTTTAGCATAACATAAGCATATAATGTGGCACGGTTCTTAACATAACATGAGCATAGCATGGTTCTTATCACAACGTAAGCATAGCATGGTTCATAACATAACATACGCATAGCATGGTTCTTAACCTAACATAAGTATAGCATGGTTCTTAACATAACCTAAGCATAGCATGGTTCATGACATAACATAAGCATAGCATGGTACTTAACATAACATGAGCATAAACATAACATACTTATCATGGCATCATTCATATCATGAACATAAACTTATCATACTTATCATGACATCATTCATATCATGAACATAAACTTAAACATACTTATCCTGGCATCATTCATATCATGAACATAAACTTAAACATACATATCATGGTATAATGCATAACATGAATGAATGCATGAGTCAAATGCATATATCATAAGGATGCTTACTTTTAGAATCATACTTTTAAATACTTAAACATAATCATAACATCATTGGGGTCCCCGGCTTGTACCACATACATACATCATGTGCGCGCATCCCTAAGTAAATACGAGGTAGCTAGCCTCGACCTACTAGGGTAAGGACAGCATAGTCAGTAGTCCCCGAACCGAGGCGTTCTTAAGGTGCCCATCCCTGTTGCACAGCTTCGGTAGTGCCAGAACCGTGGACAGCATAGTCGGTAGTCCAAAATCGGGGCGTTCTTAAGGTGCCCATCCCTTGGACCCATACTTTGGTCCGGTACAAGCCCATTCATAAAGTAAAATAACTTCACATGCTTCATCATTCATAGGACATTCATAGCATATTTAAACATAACTTAACCTTGCTACGACCCGGCCCGTCTACTGGCCCATTTACCGGTCCTCATGATCGTCGTACCGTCGTACCGTCGACCATCGACCGTGTCGTTTACCATACTTAGCATTTCATCATTCATACTTATCATCATGATGCCTTAAAGGCATGAACATTCATCATCTTCATTCTTAAACATGGCATACGTACATATCATTCATAACATGACATCCATACATATCATTCATAAAGCGTGGCATACATACATATCATTCCTAAAGCATGGCATATATACATATCATTCATTAAGCATGACCTACATACATAGCATTCCTAAAGCATGGCATACATACATATCATTCATAAAGCATGGCAATTAAGCATGGCATACATACATATCAATCATAAAGCATGACAATTAAGCATGGCATACATACACATCCTTCATAAAGCATGGCAATTAATCATAACATACAAACATGAAACATGGTGCTTAAGGTTAGGGTTATCGGTAACTTAATTTTTACTACATGCTTAAAGCCTAACTCCTCCCCAAACCCTGGTTACCTTGCTTGGCCGAAACTTGTAAGGGAAGGGTTTAATCATTCAAATGACATGTAAGGTAGCAGAAGGTAAGTAAAATACCATACATTACTTATAGAGCCATAGGAAGCTATTAGGGCTCATGTTTTAGGGTTAACCCTAACTCCTAGCCCCTCTTCCTAGGGTTGGCCGAAACATGCAAGGGCCATGGGTCCATGGAAAAATTCATAAAATTTCCAATTAAACATCTAACACCATTCATACCATACTATAGGAGCCATAGGAAACATTTGATTCCATACTTAAAGCCAACCCTAATCCTTTAACCCTAGTTCTTGCTCTTGGCCGAAACTTTAAGGGTCCCTAAAGTTCATGAAAAATTCTTATAAAACACAATTTCTACCCATCATGCCATAGGAAACCAAAACTTATATGTTGAATGGTTAGATCAAGGCCCAACCATGGGGTATGGTTCTTGGCCGAAATTCATTAGGCCTTACAATCATGTAAAATTTCATGTAAATCACCACTAACATCACTTACATCATAATAAATCATAAGAACCATCATTTGAGAGTTAGAAACTAAACCTAGCCATGAAACTTGCATGTGACCGAAACCCTAATTTTTCTTCTTCATGGATTTTCATCTTAGATCTTAAATAAAAACTTAGATCATATCCATATCAAGGAAAATCCATTACACCACAGGTGAGGGGGTCTTACTCTTGTTGATTTGGTTTTTTTTTAGACCTTAGGTAGAGAAGATGGGGAAGACCTTGTTGCTCCTTGATCACCCTTAGCCCTTGAACTCTTGTAGATAGCTCTTAATCTTGAGGAATGAAGCCTTCTTGTGAAGTTATTCCAAAGGGAAACCCTTCCTATGAGTTTCGGCTAGAAGGAGAAATGAGGAGGAAGGAAAGTGACTTGGTGGAGAAGGAAAGGAAATGTAACTCCCATTCCTTTATATCACATTAAGGAGGGCAAATGAAGAGTCATGGTGCTTCTTCTCTTGGTGACTCTTCATTTTCCTTTAGCCTTAACATAATTCCACTTCATTCCCTCATAGCATTCCCTTGCTAGGTGAATTGGTTAGTGCATGCATGGTTGTAGACTAGGTCCAAGGTTCAATCCTTGGTTCATGCACTTTATTTTTATTTTCTTTTTATTTTATTTTTCTTTATTTTCGAAAATTCCCTAAAACTCTCCCATAATCATGCTAAAATTCCTAATTAAGATCTTTTATATTTATATTAAATTCTACCTAATTAAAACTCATTTTTGGAGCCCATATAAGGCCCATTAGTACTTAACTTCTCAATTTAAATAGGAAAATCATGCTAAAACTCACCCATAATCATACTAATATTCCTAATTACAATCCATTTATATTTATACTAAATTTTGCCTAAAATCTACCAATAATCATGGTATTAGAAAGCCCATATAAGACCCGTTAGTACTTAGTTTCTCCATTTAAATGAGAAAATCATGGATAACTAGGCTAAAGTTCGTACTAGTATCTCTAGGTTCCTCAAAACTATCTAGGCATGATCAATATTTTTAAAGAAAATATTGAGAGGATTTTGCGGGTCGTTACAATCTCCCATACCTCTTGAAAGTTCATTCTCGAACTTAAAATAGCTCCGGGTACTTGCGTCTCATCTCGTCCTCGCGTTCCCAGGTAGCTTCCTCGAACTTTTGTCTTTGCCATAGAACCTTGACTATGGGTACCTCCTTGTTCCTTAACTTCTTGACTTGTAGTTATGCAACTCTTAGATCAAAATTTCTACATCTCTACGATTTCTAAGTACCATACTAACTGCTTCTACTCTTCGTGATATCATATCATTTTATTCGTTTTGCTACATCTCTATATTTAGGTGCTTCCAATACATAACTATGATTTCATCTCAAACATCCTTTTTCCATACATGTTATAGCAAATCTTAGTAGATTGACAACAATCTACATGGATTCTCTTGCAATTTGTTGTTGTTGTTTTTTTCTCTCTCTAGCTCTACTTGTTTATTACTGTTTCTATTACTTATTATCATAATTTTGTCTACTATTAAGCTGCACCCGGAAGAACATAATTTAACGTATTCTTGGTTAATTTCATTTGCTACTTCAAACAAGACTCTAACTTCCACTTACTATGCATAAGTTTATCATCTATGCACCAACTTATTACTCCGAAGCTCTTCTCAATTATCACCAATTTCAATATCTCTGCTTCTCACATACATCTATTATCTGTATTAAACTAAATGAGAATTACAATTATTATTATATGATTCTTTTTTATTACATTCAGTATCATACTTCAAATCTACTCCTTGACAACATAATTACAGCTTGATATAAGTACAACTCTTCTTCCTTTCTACTCAAATCTCGTCGCCCCTTTTTCCGAGAATTGTTCATACTTTATTAATCCTAGTTCTTTTATCATCTATTTTAATAGTATATTCGTTTCTATGTAACATAACTTCTCAAAGTACATAAACTCATGTATCGCTTATCATATTACTTCCTATTCTAGTTATTTGAGCTACTTTGTTTTAACTAACTAACCTATAATGCCTACACTCTCCATTAATTATACTAAAATTTCTCAATTAAATTTATGAAATACTATATTTAAACCCATAACCAGATAACTAGTCTTTGACTAATAATCTATGCTAACCTAAAAGCTAACTCGAAACACTTGTATCCAGGATTTTACTATTTAGTTTAACTAAATATAACATGCTAATCTCTTTACTTTTTATCAACCCAACACCATAATTTTTTTTTTCCATTTACATGTAAACTATACTTTTCTCTGCTCTTTGCCTATCTACTCTAACTACCACACAATCTATCAAGTGATAAATAATATTATCCAATATATAATATAACTGTAATACCCAGTACTTTTCATATATATTAATAGGAATTTTACTGAATTTTCTAGTATTTTTAGAAATTAAATAGGAGGAGAAAAGGAAGAAATTTTAGGCTGGGAAGTTGACTGTTCAGGGTATCAGTCGACTGCTATCTTGGCAGTCGACTGGTGCCGCGGGAGAGAAGGAAAAAAAAAGAAAGAGTTAAGTGGTCGTGGAGAGGTTTGATCCCGCGACCTCTCCGGTTCAGGGCTAAAGCGGAAACCAGCTGGGCTAGGGTATCAAGCACAGAAAAGGAAGGAGAGAAATAATGTTGTAGTGTAATTAAGCCTTTTCATTAAGAGGTATATTAAGCCACTTAAGTCGCGTGAAAACCCTGGGAGAAGCCGTAGCCGCGCGCGTGAGAGAGGAAGAGAGGCGAGGAGAGGAGGCGAATTCAAGGGTTCTTCTTCTTCTTCTTCTTCTTCACCTTTCCCCTTGAGTAGAGAAGACCTAGGATTGCTTCCTAGGGCTAAAGGTGGAAGCTTTTCACAAGAAGGAGGGGAAAGGATTTCGTAGGGAGTTTTTCTCCCTGTTTTTGTGAGTTTTCTTCAAGACCGATGTAAGTAGATCGCTCACCTGCAATAGGAGTAGTTTCGTTTCGAAATTCTCATTGTAGAACCCTAGTTTTCGAAAAGTAGAAGCATGGTTAAGAGAATTTTGCTATTCTATGTTTTAGCTATCAAAGTTGCATGTTTTAGCATGTTAGAAATTCAATTTGTTTGTATTGAATGTAAGTAGGCCAAGCATGATGAGTTTTTATACTTTTGAAAAGACCTAAAAGTGAATTTGAGTTAAGGAGCACACAAGATGCTCCATGGAAAGTTAAAGTGAGAAAAGTAAAGGTTTTTAGCATGCAAACATATGCAAAAATAAGTAAAGTGATAAGTTTAAGTATGGTAAGTAAGAAAAGTATTTTACTTTGAGAAAGAGACATGTACCGGGCAAATGTAAGGCCCATAGAAAGTTAGAAAGTAAAGTTCTAATGGGGTGCGGTGGCTAGCTACCTCGCAACTTATTAGAAAAAGCGCGCATTGGTACACCGATACCATGGTACAATGTCAAGGCCTAAAGAGAAAGTTGATTATTATTTTCAAGTATACAAGTATATGTGTGAGTGTTTCTTTTATTAGTAAGTGTTTTTAGTTCATGTGTAATTTGATACATTGCAAGCATGATAAAGTATTTCAAGTTGTAAGCATGTTTAGTTGTAAGTATTCTGAGCAAGTAAAGTTTTTAAAGCATTCCTTGAAATGAGCATGTTTAGTATCGATATGTGATTTTTGTGAGTAGGGATTTACTTACTAAGCATTGTGCTTACTAGTTGCATTTTCCTTCTATTGCAGACAAAGGAAAAGAAAAGGTGTAAGTTGGGAGGCGACAGGACTTGCATTGGTGCTCAGTGGCGGTGGAACCGTGGAAGAGTGTTTGGGTTGAGTATTAGCAAAGTTAAATGTTTAGAAACATATAGTTTCATGTCTTAGTCGTGTTGAGTATGAATAATCTATTTTATTTCCTATTAGTAAAGTTAAATGTTTAGAAACATATAGTTTCATGTCTTAGTCGTGTTGAGTATGAATAACCTATTTTATTTCCGCATGAAGTCAAGAGTTGGTACAAACTTTAGCCTAAAGTTATATAGTTTTTCATAACTTGCTAAATCCCGCAAAAGTCCTAATTTCAAGTTTATGGATTCGTTTTGATTGGCTAAATTGTTTAGAAAACTAGTATAGAGTATAGAAATGGTGTCATGATTTTGTATGGCTCGAAAGTATAGGTTTGGTGGAGTTTTGAAACAAGGCTTCGAATCTGAAAATCAGGTTTTCAGACTTACCAGTCGACTGGTACAGTATCAGTCGACTGCCCTATCGAACAGTTGCTTCTGTTCGATGCACCAGGTAACTGCCAAAGGACAGTCGCCTGGGACCAGTCGACTGCCATATAGCAGTCGACTGATACCCGTAAGTTGAGTTGGGCAAGGCAAGTTTCAATAAGTATTTTCTTACGAGTTTTTGAGAAAGAAAGTGTGACCTGGTATCATGCATGACTATTAAAGTTAGAATATCATCACTCTTAGATAGATTAAAAAGAAAAAAAAAAGATTTCCGCATTTTTAGTCGTGCATTAGAGTCGAGAAGTAGATAAAAGTAACGATCCGTCTAAGGTAGAGAAGGCGGGTCGCTACAGAGTGGTATCAGAGCAAAGTTCCATCCTTCCGCCACACTGACATCAAGCATCAATCCTGCCGCCTGCCAAGTAAGAAGTTCATATGTTATAGTTTTGCATGCTTTTCATTATTGACTGCTAGTATCAGTAAGTGCATGATGAAGAAGTTCATATGTTATAGTTTTGCATGCTTTTCATTATTGACTGCTAGTATCAGTATGTGCATGATGAAGAAGTTCATATGTCGTAGTTTTGTATACTTTTTCATTATTGACTGCTAGTATCAGAAAGTGAAAAAAAAATGATAAGGAAGTATGTTAGTATTATTATATACTAATATGTGCATAGAGATAGTGAAGTAAGTTAGTAAGAGATGATGAGCATTTATTTCTTATTTATTTTCTGTGCACCATAGAGCAAGAGAGATGGCAAGAGGACGTCCCAGAATTGTCCGCAACGAGGAGCAAGCTCCTAGAGAACAGGAGTCAACTGAGTCAGTACCACCCACAGATCTTCAAGGAGTGGTGGCCCAGCTTCAGAGGCAACTTGCTGAGCAGCAGCAAGTCATTGCTGCCTTGATGGCTAATCAGCAAGCCACCCCTGTTGCCACGCCAGTGGCGCCAGTGGCACAAGTAGTGACACCAGCGGTGACAGAGACTCCCCCAGTACCTCTGACAAGAGAAGTGAGACAGGAAGCATATCTGATCCAGTGGCAGAGACTGAAGCCCGAGAATTTTTCTGGCACAAGTGAACCATGGGATGCTCAGGCATGGTTCAAAACGGTGGAAAGTATAATGGAGTTACTGGACTGGCCCGAGGTGGAGAAGATAAAGTGCACATCCTTCTGCCTTACTGGAGATGCTAGGATGTGGTGGGAAAGAGTGAAAGCTAAGAGGAATGTGAATCAGATGACCTGGGCTGACTTTGAAGCAGAATTTCTGGAAGAGTACTTTCACATGAAAGTGACAAACAAGCACTATGATGAATTTACTGAGTTCCGTCAAGGAGATCTGACTGTAGATGAAGCAGTGAAGAAATTCAATCGACTAGCTCGCTTGTGCCCAGAGCTAGTTAGTACTGAGAAGGAGAGAGTTAGGCTGATGCTCAAGATGCTGAGGCCCCAGATAGCTTTGAACGTGGCCGGCAGTGGTAACAGACCACAAACTTCAGAGGAGTTAGTAAGTAGTGCTTTGATCACTGAGCACTACTTAAACAGTATAAGGGTTACACGTGCGCAACAACAACAGACCTCAGCTCAGAAGTCCCAAGGGAGTACACAGAATCAACAGAACTGGAAAGGGAATTCAAGCAAGAGAAAGCAGGGGGACCAGAAGACTTATGAGGGAAATAAAGGAGGCACCTCAAGCAAGCAGCCTAAGTATCCTCCTTGCCCAAAGTGTGGAAAGACACATCCTGGAGCGTGTCGTCAGGGCATGAGTGGATGCCATATATGTGGAGCAGAGGGACACATGATGAAGGCTTGCCCTAACAAGTCAAGTGTTGGAGCTTGCTATATATGTGGAGTAGTAGGGCACATGGCCAAGGCTTGCCCTAAAGCAAAGCAACCTCCACCACAGTTTCTTCAGTACGGAGGTGGACCTGCTCAGCTGCACCAGATGCAGCCAGTTATGGAGGGACCGTATTACAGCCAGATGAGGATGGAAGCCCCACCAGCCACAACCAATGCCAGGATTTTCTCCATTAGCAAGGAAGATGTGGCAAATGCTCCTACTGTGGTCACAGGTCGAATACTCATCTCATCTCAGTATGCTATTGCGTTATTCGATACTGGGGCAACCCATTCTTTTGTATCTATACTATTCTCTAAAAAGCTAGGGATCCCACCAGAGAGTTTAAATCCGGAGTTTCTAATAACTCTACCATCAGGAGAAGTTATGGCCTCTACTCAGAGGCTAAGGGCAGTACCAATCTGGATTTCCAACCGAGAGCTCTACAGTGACTTGGTGGTCCTTGAGATGAAGGATTACGATGTCATTCTAGGGATGGACTTCTTGAGCAAGTACAATGCTTCTATAGACTGCCGCAAGAGAAAAGTCAAGTTCACACCAGAAGCAGAACCTTCATTTGAGTTTATTGGAGACCCAAGGAGAAAGACAAAGAGGTTCCTATCTACCTTGCAAGCTCAGAGAATGTTAGAGAAGGGGTGCTCTGGTTTTCTAGCTCATATAGTGGATGCAAGTCAAGGAGAAGGATTGAAGAGAGAAGAAGTGAGGGTAGTCTGTGACTATCCTGAAGTGTTTCCTGAAGAGTTACCAGGACTCCCTCCCAATCGGGAAATTGAGTTTGAAATTGAGTTGGCCCCAGGAACCAACCCAATTTCGAAAGCACCTTATCGCATGGCGCCAGCAGAACTGAAAGAATTGCAAGAACAATTGCAAGAGCTGCTTGACAAGGGTTTCATCCGCCCTAGTCATTCACCTTGGGGAGCTCCTGTACTGTTCGTCAAGAAGAAAGATGGATCTATGCGAATGTGCATAGATTATCGAGCTTTGAATAAAGTAACCATCAAGAACAGATATCCTTTGCCAAGGATCGATGATTTGTTTGATCAGCTGAAGGGAGCTACAGTGTTCTCCAAGATAGATCTGCGATCAGGTTACCATCAGCTCAGAGTGAAGGAGAGTGATGTGCCAAGGACTGCTTTCAGTACAAGATATGGGCACTATGAGTTTGTAGTCATGCCCTTTGGAGTGACAAACGCCCCTGCGACGTTTATGGATCTAATGAATAGAGTGTTCAAGGATTTTCTGGACAAGTTCGTCATTGTCTTTATTGATGATATCCTAGTGTATTCAAAGACTCAGAAAGAACATGAAGAACACCTGAAGATAGTGTTGCAAACCTTACACCAAAAGGAGTTGTACGCCAAATTCTCAAAGTGTGAGTTTTGGCTTGATCAGGTGGCCTTCCTAGGCCACATTATTTCCAAGGAAGGTATTATGGTAGACCCAGCCAAGATTGAAGCAGTTAGTAACTGGAGTCAACCAAAGAATGCTAGTGAGATCAGAAGTTTTCTGGGTTTGGCAGGGTACTACAGAAGGTTTGTGGAGGACTTTTCAAAGATAGCTTCACCACTTACAGCCCTTACCAGAAAGAATAAGAAGTATGAGTGGACTGGGGACTGTGAGCAGAGTTTCCTTGAGTTGAAGAAGAGACTGACCAGCGCTCCTATCCTTACAGTACCCGAAGGTGATAAGAGCTTTGATATATACAGTGATGCATCAAAGCTAGGACTTGGAGCAGTCCTTATGCAAGAAGGTAGAGTCATAGCTTATGCTTCCAGGCAACTCAAGGACTATGAAAAGAATTACCCCACTCATGATCTGGAGTTGGCAGCTGTAGTCTTTGCTCTAAAGATATGGAGGCATACTTGTATGGAGTGCAGTGTAAGATTTATACAGATCACCAGAGTCTGAAATATTTCTTCACTCAGAAAGACCTCAATATGAGACAGCGAAGGTGGCTCGAGTTAGTAAAGGACTATGACTGTGAGATTCTTTACCACCCTGGTAAGGCAAATAGAGTAGCAGATGCACTGAGTAGAAAGACTTGTGCCACTTTGATGTCCTTATCATCATTGGCACCACCATTACAGAAGGAGATAGTAGAGTATGGAGTGGAGATTATTGATGGACAGCTAGCCCTATTGACACTAGAGTCAACTTTGCTTGAAGAGATACAGAAAGAGCAAGCTGAGGATTCTGATATCCAAAGGATCAAGCAGGAGATGCAAGAAGGAGAGAGTAAGGAGTTTAGAGTATCTGACAGTGGGATACTCTACTATGGTGACCGTTTATGTGTCCCCAATCATGAAGAGCTGAGAAAGAAGATTCTTGAAGAAGCCCATGGAACTCCCTACTCAATGCATCCTGGTTCCACTAAGATGTACCAGGATTTGAAAAGAAGATTTTGGTGGTCAGGGATGAAGAGAGACATAGCTAAGTATGTCAGCACCTGCCTGACATGTCAAAGAGTTAAAGCAGAACACCAGAGACCAGGAGGTGTCCTACAGCCCATTCAGATTCCAGAGTGGAAATGGGAAGACATAGCCATGGATTTCATAGTTGGTTTACCAAAGACAACTAATGGCTATGATGCTATTTGGGTGATAGTAGACAGATTGACCAAGTCTGCCCACTTTTTGGCAATCAGAGTGTCTTACTCAATTGAAAAGTTAGCTCAATTATATGTGCAGGAAGTGATCCGACTACACGGAGTCCCGAAGACCATTATCTCTGATAGGGATGGTCGTTTCACTTCACACTTTTGGGAGTGCGTACAGACAGCGTTAGGCACCAAACTGAAATTCAGCACAGCTTTCCATCCCCAGACTGATGGACAGACAGAGAGAGTGAATCAGGTTCTAGAAGATATGCTCAGAGCTTGTGCATTAGACTTCAAGGGCAGTTGGTGCAAGTATTTGTGTTTAGCTGAGTTTGCCTACAACAACAGTTACCAAGCCACTATTGGTATGGCACCCTATGAAGCTCTTTATGGTAGGAAGTGCAGATCTCCCCTCTGTTGGTATGAAGGTAGTGAGAAGAAAGAAATGGGGTCACAGACTGATCTCATAAATGATACCACAGAAGCTATAAGGAGTATCCGCCAGAGGATAGAGACTGCTCAGAGTAGGCAGAAGAGCTATGCCGATGTACGCCGTAGGCCGTTAGAGTTTAAAGTTGGGGATACAGTTTTCCTCAAAGTAGCTCCTATGAAGGGTGTGATGAGATTTGGCAAGAAAGGCAAGCTAAGTCCTCGATACGTGGGACCCTACCCAGTGACGAAAAGAGTTGGCAAAGTAGCTTATAAGTTGGAGCTACCCTCAGAGATGTCAGCAATACACAATGTATTCCATGTCTCAATGCTAAAGAAGCATATCCCAGATGCCAACCAAGTGATTGAGCCACAGATGGTACAAGTGAATGAAGATCTCAGTTATGAAAGTCGACCTATTCAGATAATAGATCGAGCGGTTAAGAAGCTGAGGAATAAAGAGGTACCATTAGTGAAAGTGTTATGGCTGAATCAGAAGCATGAAGAGGCAACTTGGGAAGCAGAAGATAGCATGAGGCAAAAGTATTCGGAGCTGTTCTAAGTTCGAGGACGAACATTTTATAAGGTGAGGGGGATTGTAATACCCAGTACTTTTCATATATATTAATAGGAATTTTACTGAATTTTCTAGTATTTTTAGAAATTAAATAGGAGGAGAAAAGGAAGAAATTTTAGGCTGGGAAGTTGACTGTTTAGGGTATCAGTCGACTGCTATCTTGGCAGTCGACTGGTGCCGCGGGAGAGAAGGAAAAAAAAAAGAATGAGTTAAGTGGTCGTGGAGAGGTTTGATCCCGCGACCTCTCTGGTTCAGGGCTAAAGCGGAAACCAGCTGGGCTAGGGTATCAAGCACAGAAAAGGAAGGAGAGAAATAATGTTGTAGTGTATTAAGCCTTTTTCAAT